>SNQJ01S0024381.1:148501-163838 GCA_010110895.2 Picea sitchensis
TTCCCAAGGTGAGTTTCATACCTGGTATGTATCTATTACAGGGCATAGTACTACCACCTGCTACCTCCACTTTGAATCCTTCAAACTCTACTGTAGGTATGTGCCTCCTCTTCAGTAATTTTGCATCAATGAAATTGTGGGAAGCTCCTCCATCAATCAGAACTGACACTCTCTGTCCTTGTAAGATCCCTCTCATCCTGAAGGTGTTGGACTTGGGTACCCCACTGATAGATGCCAATGTAGCCTTCTCTCCAGCCGCACAGTCTAGTTCTAGAACCTCCTCTTCTGTTGTCTCTAACGTTTCAGCCTCCATGTTTTGTATCTGACCATACTCATCCTCTTCTTCATCTTCTTAAGTGACCTCAATGTAATGTACATGTCCTCATCCCATGCACTTGTGTGAGGGATTCCATGGCTCCTTGCATGTGAAGCATAGTTGCTTCCTTCTTAGTTCCCTCCTGGTGTTGTCATCTATTCTGCCACGACCCTTGTCATAACCCTTAGGGTCACATCCTCCCTAGTTTATTGGAGGCCTTTGATCTCTTCCACCATTGTTAAGAGGTGGTCTGGGTATGAATTTTGGTTTAACAACTGGACCCAGATCCCTCGTCTTCCAAATGGATTCCTGTAGGCTGGTAGGCTTGAAGGCCTTAACCCAACCCTTTAAGGGTTCCATCAATCCTTCTGTAAAGAGCATCATGAACCTGGTTGGGGACATATCTTGCACCATCACTGCCAACCTCTAGAACTCATCAATGTATGCCTCAATCGTACCTGTTTTCTTGAGTTGGGTGAGCTCCCAGAAACGTAACTCAGGATCTCCTAGATCAAATCTATCAATGAGCCTCTGAGTGAATTTTGTATAGAATACAATCTGGTTGTGGCCAAGTGTGGTGAGCCCATGGTACCACTAGTCGTGGGCCTTTCCATCCAAGTACATAGTGGAAAACTTGATGGTCTCCATCTCTCTCATGGGGTTAAGCTGCAGGTAAGTATCCAGCTTATGCACCCATGCTTGTGTTGTCATCTTAGTCGTACCATCAAAGTATGGAATCTCTATCTTCCCTGCCCTTCGCTCAAACTCATAGCTTCCCCTGTGGTTCATCCTAGGCTAGTTTCTGAACCTGAGTTGACAATACTAGTCTAAGGACATCTATCTTTGAACTTTCATATCCAAGCTATAGTATTCCCTAGTACTCCTGGCTAATTGTTCCATAAAATCTTCAACCTGTTCATGCTGCCCTTGCTCATCTGTCAATGTGGGCATGTATGGTCTGGGGTTAGCTCTGCTACCTGAGTGTTGGCCTAGCGATTCATCCATGAACACTGGCACGTATGGCCTATGATTGGTCCTGCTACCCATCTTCCCATGGAACGTCCCACCTCCAAGACTTCCTTCGGATCCCAGTGCTTTCTCCGGGTTATATCTGACTTCCTCATGGGTTCCACTGGACCCTCCAGCCTCCTTATTCCCACACGTATCAGGATCTTTTCCTTGATGGATTACTTGCATCAGAAGTTCAGTTATCCTAGTTTGGTTCTCGTTCATTTTCTGTAGATTCTCATCAACTTTCTTCAAGGTTTCAGAGATTTTGGCATGTCCCCTTCTGTTGGTTTCCTAATACTCATCCAACTACCGGACCAATGTGTTTTCTGTGTGGTTCATGTTTTGTTGGAACTTACCAAATTCGGATACTATGAGAGCTAAGCCCTGACGCTCATGGTCGTCTCTTGACCCTTCCATTTCTACCTCTGTTTCACTTTTGTTTTTCTTCCTCCGACCCATAACAATTCCCCTATACTTCTGCATGCACCGATCTCTCCACGGGTTTGGAGGATCGAGGTTCTGATACCACTGTAATGATCCCAAGACAAATTCTTTCTTGGAATCACTAACTACTACTAATTTATTGAGTTATTAAGTGCATACAAGATTCATCAACACATGGAGATCTAATATATTCAAGATGTCTTGAAGCCGCAATAATAGTCGACATTTTTTATTGCCATGAAGCGATATAGGAATCAATCTGATAGATAATTCGTCGGCATAACAGCCTAGGATAATTACATACAAGTAATAGATATGATGCTACAAAATGCTCAGAGCAATACAAAATAAGCCTCAAAGGCTAGATATACAATGAAGAAGTGAATCAAGCCGGTCGAGCCATACTAATGCTCAACCTCAAAGAAATTTTGGAAAGTGCCATGTCTACTGAGATATTGAAGCCCTCAATAATTCTTTCCTTTTACCAAAAGTGTCCAATCATCTCCAGAAATATGCCAAATGATAGGTCAGGCAAGGCCCTTGGAACCTTGAGGATGTCCAAATTCCCAAATCCACTCTCAAACCCATAGATCTAAATCTAACTCCATCCAAGGAATGGTGCGCCCCACTAGACCTGTTGAGAGCCCTAGTGGTTATTACACGATGGAAGGAAGCCTCCAAATTCTCTAAAACTCTCCAGAATATAGATCGAGCTGTAGAGAATCAGGTGGGAGGGTACCGACTTGGATCTCAAGCGGATCTCCCTAGATGTGAGTTTTAATGAATCACAGGAAGTCCCCTGGCTCCAATACGTCCCAATCTCTGAGACAAACCATGGGGTATTGAAACCCCTCGGAAAATCCCCTCAAGCGTGGTCTCCTACCCACACCAAACAAAGAGCAAGCAGCCGGAATGGCCCACGGGCCCTCAGGGATCCACTTGGATCAGAGCCTCCCTCAGTGTGATTGGATGCCCTTGTTGGAAACCTAAAGAGCAGGTATGGCATGCTACAACACAAAACTAGATGGAATGGGCTGGACTATAATGGTGTGGAGGTATTTCATCCAGGATAGCTGGAACAAGGGTGAGTGGATATTTCACCATGAGTTGCTCACAAGGGTTTATGGAAAAACCCGAATTGAATGCTCCAAGGCATTGTAGTGTGATCAGAGCTGAATGGTGGCTTGGTGTGCTTTGAGAGCTGCTTTGCCTGCTTACCTTTGTTGGTCAAGTTGAGTTACAGCTGGAGGTTGATGCTTTGGCTAACTTTGTGGGTGCTCATCTTTATCCGAACGCTCTTAAGTCAACTTAAAAATATAACTTTTAACTTCTTGACTTTCCCCTCAGGTGGAGACTTTTGACCTAGTGGGGTGCCCTAGACCTAAGTCTCCCTCATCACCTCTCTAAGAGGGTGGGGACGATACACATCTCATTGGTATCGACATTTCTAATTTTCTTTCATTACTAAGGGTAAAATCGCTTCCATTTATTGCCACATTCTAGAGAGGAGGCCTTAAAGAGGACATGACTCACTTGAAGAGGCAGCTTGAAGGTCATCTTCATGGCTACTCTCAAGTGACATTGTTCTTTCTTCGATGTAAAATTCTTCCCCGCTTTTCATTAATATAAAGTTTTGATCTTTTCCCCAACTAGAATATACATTGTTATGGTTATTTCAATTTTATATTGATTTCATTTTTAACCTATTGATGGTATGATATTTTTTGCAACATTGTTTGTTGGTGTGACATTTTGTGTAGGATAATAAAATTAGTTCAGGTGTGGATATCCCCCTTATCTTTATTTATGATCACCAACAACAAACTCAAGGATATATTTCTATCAAGTTTTTGCTTCACCTATCCTTGACATTATCAAAATTTGGATATTGAGGGAACAGAGTAATTATGCATCAATCATTATTATTAAGACGCTCCCCACTTTTTGTCTACACCAACAGGTCCAAACTATTGGTGAAGTCTATTTAGTACTTACTAACACAAAATAGACCACCATAGATTTCATAATTGATTCTTATGCAAACAACAGCTTGAATTTCTCTGTGAGGCTAGATTGGAGGGAGTTGGGAATGATCACTAGAGTATTTATAACCCCCGAGATAACTCAAGTACATAATAAATAATCATGCAAAACTTGGACATCTCATTGTGTATATTAATCATGCAATAAATGAATGTGCATTGGTTCTATAACTTGGACATCTCATTGTGTATATTAATCATGCAATAAATGAATGTGCATTGGTTCTATGTGCAAGATTATGCATGCAAATATCCGTCAAATATAAGAGATTAATCGTGCATGTGTGTGCATTAGTGTTGACTAATTACCTTCATATGTTGATGAGTTTATCCCCTCTATCACATTTGTATGATAATATTGTTATTGATAAGACAAATCTAAAACTACCCCTTATGCAAAAAAGTTTATGTTATGTTAATGGAAGTTATTACAAATAGATTCCAATGCGCAAACTTGAGTAATTGAACTAAGGCCACTATATAAATCATAAAAATTTCATTACCATGTTGATAATTGAAATATATGCTTTATTAACAAATCGCCTTAATTTCTTTAAAATAGAAAAATCTATTTGATGTATTTAAAACATGAAAGTGCATGAGTGAAATCTTTTTATGTGATTTTTTTCGTGTTTAATAAATCATAAAAAAAAATTGAGTAAGATGCACTTAAACTAAGAACTTATAAATATGTTTTTACGTGATGTGTGATGGAATTAGAACTAGTTATATGTATATATAATATAACATATAACTGGATGTCTTTGGCAGCTATCCTAAATAAGATAAGGAAAGTTATGTTCAGTTTTTTTTGGAATGGAAGTAGCAAAAATTTTCATTATCATCTTTGCTGGTGGGAGACACTAAAAAAAACAAAGAACTATGGCGGGTGGGGTTTCTAAAACTTATTCCATTTCAATAAAGCACTGGCAACAAATACTTTATGGCGAGTGTTAACACGGGATGGTATCTGGCACAGAGTGATTAAAGATAAATATCTTCCATATGTTTCAGTCACTAATTGGCTCAGATCGGTGACCTTTCAACCGTCAGCAGCTTCACAAACTTGGAAAAGTCTCTTAAAATGTGTACATCTCCTTACAAATTGTCTAAGTTGGAGACTGGGTTCAGGTCACCATGTTCATATTCGTAGAGATAGAATTCTGGGGTTGGGGGATATGTCCTTTCTGTCCCAAAATATTTTATCCATCTTAACACAAAAAAATATCACCTTACTCCACTTTGTCAAGACTCTGATTTGTTAAATGGATAGGGAGTAACGAGTTGAGAATCTCGGGTGAACTGGCAGAGGAATGGGAACATTATCGTAAATATCTTATAGGATCAAGGGTTTTCCTACAAGACAGATTTGATGAGTTGATGTGGACTGGGGGAGATAATTCTGGATATCTCTCTATCAAAAATGCTTATAATGCCTTACTGTCAACCCTTAAGATGTAGCCAGTTGGTGGGTGGAGGTCAAAAATATGGAAATGGGATTTACCATTAAAAATAAAGCTCTTTATTTGGCTGGAAATGGAAAATAAAATACTATCATGGAACAACTTACAACAAACAGGTTGGGAAGGACCTAGCTGCTGCCAACTTTGTAAAAACGATTCGGAGAATATAAGCCATATTTTCATCCATTGTTCCTTCAAAAAATTGGTGCGTGTGAGAATTCAAACTAGACAAAAGATTAAAAAAGATTAGGAAGGGAACAATCTGACAGTTTGCTACACAAATTGGCTAGAGGAGAAGATTGTCCCATTTTCATACATGCCCTAATTTGTTGGAATATTTGGTTAGAGAAAAATTCAGTAATTTTTTAGAAGGGTTATCCTTCAATATTTTATATGGTCACCAAGACACTTGGAGCTCTAAAAAGGAATACGGGTCTTCAAAAACCCATTCCCTTACGATCTTGTTTTGTAACTCAACGAATAGGCACTACAGTGGCACGTTTTGATGGATCAACACAAGCAAATGGAAAGCAGTGTGGAGCAGGGGGGGTTATAAAAACTCATGACCTCTCAGTTTATAGATGGATCTTTAACTATGGAGAAGGCACAAATCAAGGGCAGAATTATTGGGAGTGTGGGCAACTTTAACTTTGGCAACTCGGTTGGAAATAAGTTAAATCTAGGTTCTGGGGGATTCCAAGGTTGTAATTGATTGCTTAATTGATAAAGGAAGATTGCAGGCATGTGCAATAGAAGGCTGGAAGCTTAGAATCAAGGACCTTTTAAAAAACTTCCATGAAATCATTTTTTCTCACATCTACATGGATTTCAATAAGGAGGCGGATATTCTATCCAAATAAGCTATTCAGGAACCAGAAGGAAGAATTACCTTTTTCAAGTGGTTTGATGGGATAGAAGGTCCCAAGATGTTCCTTAACCTATACTATTGCAAAACTCAGATTTTTTATTGTAATTACTTTCATGCATTAGCTGGTGACCTGTACCTTTGTTTTAGGAGTATTAAAGGACTTATAGGCAAACTGTATGTCTCTTTTGGCTTAGTATTTGATATCCATTGTGGTATCTTTTGATAGTTTTTTTATCTCTTGGGGATTGTGGAAAATTCAGAGAGTATATGAGCACAGCCGATCATTTTTGGCTAGTTATCATGAATTTTATAAAGACTTGAAAATGTAAAAAAATTATTATCTAATATAATTGAGTTAATTTTCTATTGGAAAAATAGAATTAGTTATATGTATGAAACATTTTCCTAGATCATGAATATAAAGCACACTTTATACCATGATTTGCACTTTATATCATGATTGATGTGAAATGCATTTGAATGTGCCTAATCAATGAGTAGTTCTCTTGAAATTAGACCCCTTTCCAAACATGAATGCACTTGCATTGTAAATGAGAATGATTATGTAATTTTAATGCCCAAAGTTTAATGAACTTTGATTCTTATGTAAAATAGTTGTGAAACAAATGGATGCAATAACCATATTGATTATGTTTATATAATGTTTGCAATGTGTCTTGAAAGAATTTTAGCCAAGCTCATGAAAGACATAATAGCGCATATATCAGCGGGATTGATATATGCATCTCCCGAACACATGAACTCATATCCACCTTTGTAAGTCGATCAAAGTTTGATGCCCTGCGGGGTTGGGTGCGTGGCACGGTTGTCCCGCTTGAAATGCTACATTGACACAATTAGTTGCATTCCAAATTGGCTTCACTCCCCCTTCGTATGTAGGCCTTCCTTTCTAAGCAGTCATCTAGGGTCCTCCAGCTCTCAGTTCTGTCCCTTCCATCGGGGGTTCAGTCGCAACTATCTCCCCTCTCCCGGAAATTTGATAAGCGAGATAGGATATTGGGTCTTGAGCAACCCTTCAGTCGACCTACCTTTTGAGGCAATGAAAAAAGAAGTGCTTATAAACTCCTTCTTGAAGCAATGATTCGAAAGAGAGCGATCTCTACATCCATAGCTTTACCTCAAGTGGTATCATAGGGGTCTTTCCACTAGCTTGTGGTTAAGTATATTCTATTGGTTGTTCCATTGATATGTGATCAAGTTTATTTTTTCGGTGGCATTTGAAAAAAGAGGAAGAAGAAGAAAGGAAAGAGAGAAAAGAAGAAGAAGAATTTTGGTTGTTTTGTTGATCTCTAATCAAGTTTATTTTTCCAATGGCATTTAAAAATAATGATAAATAAAAAGAAGAAGAAAAAAGTTATACAAATCATTTCTAGGCTCGTGGACAAAATCTTCGATATATATGTGTGTGTGTGTGTGTGTGTGTGTGTGTGTGTGTGTGTGTGTGTAAAGGTTTCCAAGTATTTTTTTAAGTGCACATGAAATTATAAAGGGAAGTTTGCTTTTAAATTGCATGCATGTGAAGAAATATAAACCTGCTTTTTATTACAAGGAGAAAAATTTTCATGGAGAAATAAAAAAAAGGAATATAAATCTCTCTTTACGTGGAGGAATTTTTGCATGGAGAAATAAAAAAATAAATCTAAATATTTATTTATGTGGAGGATAAGTTTTATAAGTATTCACCTAAAATTGAATAACAGGAAAAAGTATCAAAGTAAATAAAGTGTTAAAGTATTTATCAAACATATTGTTCTTTTCCAAGGTTCAATTAAAGGGTTATAAATTAATACATTGGTTTCAATCAAGAGAACAATGAAAAATCTAAGTGAAGAAAGAAACCTAGTTTAAAGGCATTATTTAAGTTCTATAGGGTGGTATCAATTTGAGGTTGTGCAGAATATTTTGGAAAAATGGATTTTAATAAGAGAAGGAAGGAAGGTTCTCTAATATAGGTAGTTCAGTGTGAATATAAATATTTCAAAACTTAAAAGGTGAGAGGTGCTTCAATATCGATTTATTTTTATATGTTTTATATTTTTCTTATGTGAAACAAAAAGGAGATCAAGACATAACCATAAAATTTATTTTATGTTTTTATCTTTGCATATAAAGCTTAGAAACTAAAACAAAAACCTTAAATTGTAAAAGGAAAATACATATATGATTTTAAGTTTTTGTATTTTATAAGTTTTTTTGTCTTTCAGTAATTAAAAATAAATAAAAAATAAAAAAGAGAATCATGAACTAAAATAGAAAATCATGAACCAAAAAGGTAAAACGTAGAAAAGGTAAAAGGAAAAACAACTACTATAAAAAGAATGCTAGACGAATCAAGATTTAAATCATAAAATAAAATCCTATGCATAGGCTACATCCAAAAATGCAATACAAAATCATTAGAAGCCAAAACTCAATCCAATGCAATGTATACCAAGACCATCTAATACTAAACAAAAGCAATGCACAAAAGGTTTACATATGAACTTAGAGTTTACTAGGACCTTATAAAGTTCAAAGGAAAAACAAAGTAAAAGTGTTGCACTGTTACAAGAAAAGATTTATTAATTTAAGTTTCATCTACCAGTGGAATCAAAAGAGGAGAATGAGCATTATTGACTCATCACTTGGCTTAAACATTTACACAAATAGACTAGTTAGCAGTATAAACAATTAACAAGAAAAAAAAAATTAAATAAAAATTGGTAAGATCGTATGTGAAAAAGGATCGCAGCCAAACCGTACATCACAACCAAACATTATCTTTACAAAAGTTAACTAATTACTGCAAATTCTACTATGACAAACTTATATTGTCTTTATTGTTGTCTCAAAACTCACCAAAAATTACAAAACATGCTGAAATTTAGAAAATTAAGCTTGTATTTGAAAAAGGATCCCAGCCAAACCGTACATCGCAACCAAACATTATCTCTACAAAAGTTAACTAGTTACTACATATTCTACTATGACAAGTATATTGTCTTTACTATTGTCTCAAAACTCACCCAAAATTACAAAACATGCTAAAATTTAGACAATTTTAAAATGTCAATCAATGAAGGATCTATAATATAACTAGGGTATATTATAATTAGGTTTATAATATAGTAATTATTATGTAATTATTTATGTAATCATTAATGTGTAATATTGATAAGTCATCCCTTTGCTAAAGGTGTGACCTATCACCCACCATGTGTATTTATACATGTCTATTGCACTCGGTGAATCATGACTCAGATATATTCTTATAATAAATAATTATTATTTATTATGAATAACTTTATGTATTCATGATGTTCTTGTCAAGTGGACCACTAGCTTCACTTCAAGTGGTATCATAGGGGTATTTCCGCTAGCCTATGGTCAAGTATATTTTTTTGGTTGTTCCATTGATTTGTGATCAAGTTTCTTTTGCCGATGACATTTGAAAAAAAAAAAAGAGGAAGAAGAAGAAAGGAAAGAAGAAGAAGAAGTTTGGTTGTTTTGTTGATCTCTAATCAAGTTTATTTTTCCAATGGAAATTAAAAATAATGATAAATAAAAAGAAGACAAAATTTATACAAATAATTTCTAGGCTCGTGGACTATATATGTGTGTGTGTGTGTGTTTCCAAGTATTTTTTAAAAGTGCACGTGAAATTGTAAAGGGAAGTTTTCCAAGTGCTTTTAAATTGCATGTGAAGAAATATAAATCTCTCTTTTATTACAGGGAGAAATTTTTTCACGGAGAAATATAAAAAGGAATACAAATCTCTCTTTATGTGGAGGAAGTTTTGCATGGAGGAATGAAAAACAAAATATAAATATTTCTTTATGTGGAGGATAAGTTTTATAAGTATTCACCTAAAATTGAATAACGTGAAAAGGAAAAAGGAAAAAATATCAAAGTAAATAAAGTGTTAAAGTACTTATCAAACATATTGTTTTTTTCAAGGTTAAATTAAAGGGTTATAAAATTAATCCATTGGTTTCAATCAAGAGAAAAGTGAAAAGTCTAAGTGAAGAAAGAAACCTAGTTTAAAGGCATTATTTAAGTTCTATAGGGTGGTATCAATTTGAAGTTCTATAGAATATTTTGGAAAAATAGATTTTAATAAAGAAAAGGAAGGAAGGTTCTCTAATACAGGTAGTTTAGTTTGGAACTTTGGATTATTAAAACTCAAAGGGAGTATTCAAGGAAATGACATTATCATTAATATTTGTCCATAAAAAGTAGCAAATTATATTGATGTCAACTTGGTGAATCAATTGTTAATTATATAGTCAAGTATATACGTAAAGGAAGATACCAATGGCAAGAAGGAATTTAAAATTCATGACTTACATCTTAGCAATCGATGATTATAAATTTGTATTCTAATTCAATGTTGTAGTTTTTATCATTTTATATACTATTGACGTAATTATAGGTTCTAACTGGATAGAAACATTGTGGTCATTCATTCTAAACATGAAAAGAATTATTTTTCAATCTCCTATGAGGGAAAGAGGATACCATTACAAGTGGATTCATGCACAAAAGATTCATCATTAGAATATATAAACCATATACAAAATGATATAATCCAATATGATGAGGAATCACAACAATAAGGTTATGATGATTTAGAAGGGAAAATTAGAGACTTGAACAAAACCCTTACCAACAAAGACGAATAAATTGTGCTACTCGAAGGGAATTGGAAAAACAAGATATAGAAATTCACAAATTTCAACAACAAATAAAATAGCTACAACAACAAAATAAAAATATAAAACGAACTCACAAAAAATATTTTTGAAAATATCAGCAAAACAACTATCATCCAAAGACGATGAAATTTCTCGTTTGAGAAATCATAATAAAACTCTATTGATAGAAATGAAGAAATTGAAGAATGAGAAGAATGTGAAATAGAAATCCCCAAACATGGATAAGGGTATTAACACCCATACAATCAATGTGGGAAAGCTTGATGTTGTTATAAATGAAGTTGCATCAATAGAAGAGATTTCAAAAGTTGAAATTTCAAATAAAGTGAGCTCAAGAGAAGGGATCAAGGACTTAAAGATGGGAGCGATGCTTAAATTTGAATGTGAAATTTGTAAGAAGGTTGGATAATCCCTAAATATCCATGTGTTAAAATCATAAACATAATCTATAAATTAGGAAGGACATAAGCATTTGATAGATGGGAACACATTGTAGCTTCAAAAAGAGAAAGAAGACAATATTCAAGAAGGTCACCAAAAGATACTTGAAGAAATCGAAATCCAATTCGAGAATGTACATGTCAAATACAATGGTATTACATCCAAGGCTAGAATAATCAAAGACCAAGCAAAGAGAATAATGAATGTCATTATTTTTAAAAAGAAGATAGATGTAATGGGTGTGCAGAATGAAGAAAACCCATCAAATGTGAAACCATATCAACACCCTCATTTCCAAGGAAGTTTTAAAGAAAGACAAGAAGATTGGTGTCAACATTATCAAGGAAGAAGATGGAATATTCATCAATATTCATGGAATAGGGCATCTCAAAACCAATATTCAACGGGAAAATATCAGAGTCCAACAATTACTACAAATTGGAGAAGTTACAACAACAATTTGTGTAATCAAAGGAAAGAAAATTATGCAACAATCAAAAATCAAGGATTAAGAGCAAAAAGAATTGAGTTTGGATGGATTGATCCTTTTTTGATGTGCCAATATTGTTTGAGGATTTGAATGTCATATCACCTCATCTCCTCAATCTTATCTATTTGATTATAGTTACAAAATATCATTCATTCTACGAGGAGAATATTTTGATTGTATATGCTTTGAGGACAAAGCATTTTTAAGGGGGAAATACTTGTAATATACTAGTGTATATTACAATTAGGGTTATAATATAGTAATTATTATATAATCATTAATGTGTAATAATGATAAGTCATACTATTTTCCAAATACATGAACATCTATTGTGCTCAGTGAATCATGAGTTGGATATATTCTTATAATAAATCGTTATTATTTAATGTGGAAAAATTTGTGTATCCATGATGTTCTCATGAAGTGAACCACCAAGTTTTCTTCAGGACCACTTTAAGAACCGAATATTTTTCAACTAGACCTAAGGGGCCTCTTTCCAAATCTAGGTGAACTATCTAGTGATTACCTGTTACTTTCCCATTATCATATAGTTTGCTTCTTGTGCCTGCATGTGATTATTTGGGCCTTCCATTATCTCTATTGGGACACAAATTTGAGTCATTGGTTGAACTACATGCCTCATTCACTCTTGGGCATCAATTGTTAATTTATTCTCCCGAGTGCTAGTCACTACAATGTCAGGTGGCCTTGGTCACGTCTCTATATGTCTCCACAAGACTTATCTCAAGGGCCCATATATGCCTTCAAGCCTCAACTATATCACACATTACACAATGTTTATTCCTACATTGCACCATAATCGCTAGAGGAGTTTCAGAACTAAGCCTCCTTTCACCACTTTGATTGTAACTATCACACACATTGTCCACAAACTGGAAATAGAATATAGTCCATCATAACCAAATCACAAATAATTTGTTTCATCCAAAACTTAACATACAATCCTACATTGGACTAGATATCTTGGTGCCAACCTTTGTATTAACTCCACCACTAGTGAAACTAAATACATGAAACTAGGAATGGAGGGGAGATTTATTTCCTCATCCTTTTCTCCATGCAAATGTGTCCACGTGTCAAACTATGCCAAACTAAATTGATTCCTAATGTATTCATGGGAGGGGTGTTAGGATTAAATCCCTCTCATTTATACTTAACCAACCTTATTCCAAGTGCACTATGAAGTTTACCACAACCAAAGCATTATTTTCCATTAGTACTTGGTGGAACAAAATGGACTCAAAATGAAACACCACATCTTGAATTTAGTGATCTTTGCAAACAACCATTATAGGTTTATAACAATCATGAAGGCTAAAAATAATGATGGATGAATCTCCTTCTAATGTGATCTTCTTAACTATGTTTCTCCTTGCTATACATATCCTTTGAAACACAACCAAATCTTATACATAATTGTTAGAGGACACTCCCAATCCACCAATGAGACTCAATTTGATTGAGTCTTATTTTCCATCTTATATTCTAAGTAGATATTCTTAGCTAGAAATTTGGAGATTTTGATCTATTTTTAAGGAGGGATTTGAGCCAAATCCTTTCACATGTTTATATGCCTCTACAATTACTACCTTGATTCATTGGACTTGATTGTTTCTAAAAGGAGGCCTAGATCTTGATTAGCTACTGTATTTGGACTTATGCTAGCTTGTCTAAAAATAACATGATTTTTGGCCAACCACGCCTTCCACGTGATAAATTTAGGGAAATCAGTCCACAATTACTTAACAAATTGTTTCTTGGCCAAAGTCCCAGTATAGTTCTTTGGCCAGCAGAGGAACAACTCCCTCTAGCTTTATGACAATTGCACAAATTTTCCCAAATAATGAAGGGATACATTCCATTCTTGATAGGTAAACTCGCAATGCGTGAAAATATGTTTCCTTGTCTCCTTGGTTGATCCACGCAAAAAACACTAGGAAGGGTGTTGAATTCCCCTTTTCTTCAAGTTATCAATAGTTAAAAAAATTCCATGAACCATAGCCTAGTGAGAGATCTGAACAAAACATACCAGTTACTTCTGCTAAGGTCATTTTATATTTAGTTTCAACTTTTGGAGGCTCCTTCATTGATACGACTTCATTGATAACAACATAAGGTTTTTCCATGTCGATCAATTCAGTGTTACTACCCTTACCCATGTTGTGGGATTCTTGTTGCGCCTTCCTCTTATTCTTCAACTTCTTCATTTCTACAAGTAGATTTTTATTATGATTTCTCAAACAAGAAATTTCTTCATCTTTGGACAATAATCTTTTACTGATATTTCTAGACTCTTTTTTATGAGTTTTTTTTATATTATTATTTTTTTGTTGTGACTCTTTATTTTGTTGTTGAAATTTACGAATTTTTGTATCTTGCTTCTCCAATTCCATTTGATTTAGCACAATTTCTTCATCTTTGCTAATAAGAATTTTGTTAAATTTTTTTAACTTTCCCATTAATTCTATGTGATTTTCTTGTTCCTTCTAATCTGAATTCAATGATAGATCAAGGTGCTTTGAATTAATTTCTCGCAATGTTATTTTATAGGTAAGGTGTTGGAATGCTATGTACTTTTTATCAACATTCGTGGTAAAAATACAAATAGATTCCAACTAAGAGTTCCTCGAGACTACATAAACTTCATTGGTTTGTAAGACACAAAAAATGCATTTTGGGGAGTACTCATTGACGTTTAATTCTAAATTATTAATCTCATCATCATACTCTTGTGTAAGAGCTCTTTTAACTTCCCCTTCTGCAAGTTGTAATATATTTGCCAATTTAATATCAATATAATTCCAATGGCTAGCGAGGTCAATGGCAATGCTTACGGTCTCGTTTTGGATCCTCCCTAACATACGTATAAAAATATTGATCGGTTCCAAAACCTACCAAGAAGTGAATCATACCTTCTTTTCCATTTCAACTTGGTGAACTTACCACCACAAATAATATCCTTCCTTGACTTGTATCGTTTTATAATCCCTTAATAATTTTATAATTATAAATCTACTTACTATCCATTCACTTTTTTTCTCTACCAGATGAGAAGATATTTTGGCACTTGAGTCGGTACCCTTATATATGGTTTAACTTAAAAAATAGTTTGATTATTGTGTAGATTTCTTTCACATACAAATAATTTGGCAAACTACTAATATTTTCACTTTTCATTTACTCCATGTAAAAATTCCTCCACATAAAAAGATAAAACTTATCCTCCAAGTAAAGAGATATGTGTATTTATTTATTTTCTTATTCCACCTTGCAAAAATTCCTCCATGTAAAGTGAGATTTGTATTTTTGTATTCCTCATTGTAAAAACTTCTCCACATAAAGATTCATTTTTTGACAATCATGATTTATCATAAATCCTCTCTTTACATTGTCAACTTATATATGTGGTTGACTTGATACTTATTCACATGTACCTTTTTTCAAATTATTGAAACCTTTTTTAATATATATCAAAAATTTTGGCCACAAGCCTTGAAATTATTTGCAGAATTTTTTCTTGTTCTTT
>SNQJ01S0024381.1:172413-192509 GCA_010110895.2 Picea sitchensis
TGCCATCAAAATTCCTCATATCGATCTTAGGAACGTGGTTGGTCTTCAACCCAAAGTTGGAGTTTCTCCATTCTTGATTCACCTTCCTTGTGTCCTCATCATGAATTTCATGGGATACATTTTCACTTTCAGGTGTCCTCTCTCTTAGGAAGTTTTTCAATCCTTCCATGATCTCCCCTTTTAAACCATCCATCTTAGTATTTATTGCCTCCAACTTGGCTTCCATCTCTTGTAGTTCATCTTTTGTTACTATCTTCTTTTGTAAATCATTTATGTCTCTACGCATTTCTTCACCTTCATCAAGAGTCCAAGTAGGATTTTCTAGAGGCTTATTTGGTGTAGAAGTTCCCTTTTTTGGTGGCATGTTGGCCAACTATCACTTTAAACCTTGATTTTGAGGTGGTTCTGCTAGACAATCTTCACTTTATTGTATCTCCAAAATTTTGGCCCTTCTGAGTATGAAATTTTCTTTTTTGTAGGTCTCTGATATTTCTTCTCTGCAATTCCACAGGTCTGATCAAAATTGGATGTGCCAAGTGGAATTTACGGTAACTTCCCCACAACTTGCTGATTTTTTTCCTTTCCAGAAGATATCATTTGTATAGCGTGCACCGCATAAAATAATTGATATAAAATTTTGAAACTCTTACCATAACTACTACAGTATGTCCACTATCCAATGAAACTAGTCTCACTCAATTTGGATACTCTAGGAAGAAGTTATAATTGTTTTACCCGGAACACCTGCTTGATACTAATTAAATGGACTAGTCAGATACCCTCTCTTCCACAGGGTGTATATACAAATGTAAGATGACCCAGAAGATGAAACTGTTACCATGGATACCTCACTAATTTATGTGAATATAATCCTTAGTTCTGGGTTTGAAACGTTACATAAAAAAAAATTATAGCAAAAATTTTGCAATGACTCAATTCAGGATGATTCCAGAACCTTATCATAGAAAGGTTGTATCTCTGAAATTATAATGCCTCAAGAGCTGAAATTTTAACCCAACGTACCTTGATCCATCTAGTAAATATCCTCCAATCCGTTCCTTATGAATCGTTGTTGAAAAAACATTATAGCGAAAATTCCAATGTGTCTCAGATGTAGCAGCGAAACCCCAAGACCTTGAGCTCTAATACCATAAGTTAGGAACCAAATATCAATATAGCATAGAAAAACCTTAGAATAAGTACTCAGTGCCTTGAAAAAGAGAGAAATTCAGATAATAAGACTCTTTGAGGCGACAACCTCCTTATTCCCACATAAATGTTCAGATACAAGATGATTCCAAATGAAAATCTCTCCTTGGTATATATAGGAGACTAGGAGGTATAATTACAACTAATGGACTAAAGCCAACATAAATAAAATAGCATTACTAATGTAATATGCCCCAATTAAGGGGTAATGATCCACTATTTAGGGCTTAACAGTTCTCCTCCTGAAGAGGGATTTCCTCTTCCACGATGCATCATGTCTTAGTTGTCTCCTGGAAAATCAAAGGGGTGGTGGTGAAAGTGGTCGGTCGTTGCTCCGAGGTGGTCATCAATAAATATGGAATAATTTCCTCCTAGTTGGGTAGAATTTCCTCTTCCATCAGACAACCTCCATGGAGACCCTCTTTGTTTGATGTACGTGGCTCTAGTTGAGTCGTCTCATGCCAATTCTGATCAATGGAGGGTGACTGGTCTGAACTGTCGCTTGGGATGAGAGTGAGAGAGTTTGGTCCTCGGGCATTTGTTCCTACCGAACTAGTCATAATAGGCTAGCCCTCGTTGGAACTTACCTCTCTTGCGAGGCATGGCTAAGCAGAGTGCAGGGAAAATGGAATCAATAGTGGTGTGAGCAAGAGACAAAGGACGGAAAGCCAAGGCATAGAGAAAAGCAGGAAGAATTAGACAAGGAACTGCGGAAAAATTCCCAAGATAAAACCCCTCGCAGGAGGACGAATGAGTTGATGGTTCTGGTAGCCATAATTGATGGAGTAATGGCCATTCATTGTATCGTACTGGTGCCAAGGAGATGATCTCGAGTCTCCATTAAGACCCAATGCACTAAGCCTTGGAAGAAATGAAAGCTAGGCATCATTTCTGGATAGGGGAGGAGGGTGGGGATGAGGGGCATTAACTACCCTTGTATCCACCCCAGTTGTTGATGAGTGTCCTCCATGTGTCACCCCATATGGGGATTGTTGTTGAACAATTTGAGTTGTGCATGTTAATGAAATTATATCATCAATGTTACTACATTGAATGTTGGTAATTGTTCTAATTAATATTTGAGAATCCACTTCTATAATGTATTATGTGGTTATTTGATTATTATCTCCCTTGTTGTGAACTGCCCCACTTTGGAAATTGTGATATAATCTAATTCTATAAGGTATGATTTCATTATTTGATTATTAGTCATCTCGATTTATTGCATTGAGAGAAGCAAGATTCACTCTATAGTCTAGGTGGAAGAGATGTCTCATGTAATGTGTAATATACCAGATATAAAAAGTATGTAGAACAGAAACAAAATGCTAGAAATGGAAAAATAACAACAATATAACCAGAACAATCACCACAATAACACTAAAATGATATAAGAATAACAACAAAATTAGCACTTTGATTCTGAGAGAAATGCTCGCGGGCCTCTTCGAGGGGAAACCTCCAATCGAGGAGAGCTCTATTACAATAATATCCAAGCTAGGGTTCTCATACCTTCAACTCCTATTTATACTAAATATGTCTATCAAAAGAAGCATCTAGAGGAAGATCCTTCTAGAAGCGAAATCTTCTATTAGGTCTTCTTACATTTGACTTATTCTATTTTATTGCAAGGCCTTATTAATATTGACCTTTATTACATCTGAATATATTGTTCTACCTATGTGAGAGTTAGGACTCTAACATGTCCTCCCCCTTAAAAACAGCCTTGTCCTGAAGGCTTGAGATGTGGAAACTGTTGCAGAATGGTATTCGGTTCCCAAGTGGCATCTGTTGGAGTTGTATCTTTCCACTGGACTAACACTTCCTTGATGGTTCTCTGACGTAGGCGAAGCTCATGCTGGTCCAAAAATTCTTGTGGTTGTAGCCAAATGGATCCTTCTTTTTCTAACTTGGGAAGGTTGGTTTGAATTTGTCACTTAGTTCCAATAACCTCCTTTAAGAATGAAACATGAAAAACAGGATGTAGCTTAGAAGGTCTGGGCAAAGCTAACTGATAGGCCACCTATCCCACATGCTTGAGAACAGTATAAGGACCATAAAACTTGGGCGCCAGCTTCTGACAATGCTCGGCCTTGAGGGAATTTTTCTTGTAAGGTTGCAGTTGAAGAAACACCTAATCCCTTTCTACAAATTGACATTCAGAGCGACCTTGATCCACTTGTTACTTCATGTGATTTTGTGCCATGACCTCTCTTTGAGGGTATGGAGAATAGCCTCTCAAACTGTAAGAGTTTGGTCAACCTCCTGGACCTTCGAGACACCTGGTAAGTATGAGATAACTGAAGGTGGATTTTGTCCATATACCACTTCAAAAGGATTTATGCATGTAGTTGTATGGTATGAAATGTTGTACCACCATTTAGCTAGGGGTAACCATTGAGCACACTAATTTTTCTTTTCTGAGGCAAAACACCTCAAATATGTTTCCAAACACTTGTTGACAACTTTCATTTGACCATCAGTCTGGGGATGATAAGTTGTGTTGAGATGCAATCGGGTGCCTTGTAGCTTGAACAGATCTTGCCAAAAATTGTTGGTGAAAGTTGGGTCGCAATCAGAAACAATAGAATGTGGCATGCCATGAATCTTGAAGACCAGATCCATGAAAAGTTGAGCCACCGTGGATGTTGTAAATGGGTGTTGAAGAGCACGGAAATGAGCATACTTGGAAAGGCGATCAACACCATGATGAATGATTTATTTACCAATTTGGGTAAGAATGTAATAAAATCCATAGAGATATCCCTCCAAATAGCAGGTGGAATCGGAAGCGGTTGTAGTGTGCCTGGATATTTGATTGTTTCGCCCTTATTGTGTTGACACACATCACATTCAGCAACAAAATTATGAATGTGTTGTTTCATACCATCCCATAAAAAAGAACGTTTAACCCTGTCATAGGTTTTGGTAAACCCGGAGTGCCCAGTTGTGGGTGTAGCATGAAGCTCAGAAAGTACCATGGATTTAAGTTTTGATTGTTTACTTAAATACAAATGGCCTTTGTATCGAAGATCATCATGGATCCAAGAGTACCCTGGGGAAGTTGAAGCATTGGACTGCAATTATTGGATCAGATGCAAACTTTTGGGATCGTGTAGCCATTCCTGGTGAACATCTTGGAGCCAATCTGGTACAATGAAGAAAAGAGAAAAAATGGATCCATCATCTTCATATTTTCAGGAAAGTGCATCTACAACCACATTGTCTTTTCATTTCTTGTAAATGATCTCATAATCATATACAAAGAGCTTAGTCACCCATTTTTGTTGCTCCGAGGAGGAAATGCGTTGTTCCAGAAAATGCTTGAGGCTTTGATGGTCTATATTAATTTGGAAGTGTTGCCCCAATATATAAGGGCGCCACAGATCAACGGCATGAAAAATAGCCAACATTTCCTTTTCATAGATTGATTTGCCCAGATTTCTTTTAGACAGTTGCTTGCTGGTAAAGGCCAACGGTCGACCCTCTTGCATAAGGACAGCACCAATTCCTTTCCCTAAAGCATCACATTCCAAGACAAAGGGCTTTGTGAAATTAGGAAGGGCCAAGATTGGAGTGGTGCACATGGCCATATTCAAGGTTTGAAAAGCTTGAGCAGCTTCTAGAGTCCAAGTGAAAGAGTTATTTTTTAGGAGTGCAGTGAGAGGTGTTGCAATCTTTCCATAATTCTTAACAAACTTGCAATAATAACTTGTTAAGCCTAGAAATCCATGCAATATTTTGAGAGTCTTTGGGTGAGGCCAGTCTTGCATAGCTTCAATTTTTTTAGGATCCACCCTCACACCATCCTTGCCAACCAGATGACCCAAGTACTCGACTTCTGAGGCGCCAAAAGCACATTTAGACTATTTCAGGAAAAGTTGGTCCTCAGAGAGTAGATGGAGAACTCGATCCACATGAGCAAGATGGTATGTCCAGGTTTTTCTATAGATGAGGATATCATCAAATAAAACTAAGACAAAATGATGGAGAAAAGGATGAAAGATATGACTCATGAGGCTTTGGAAGGTGGAGGGGGCATTACACAAGCCAAAGGGCATGACCAAAAACTCATAGTGGCCCTCATGAGTTCTAAAGGAAGTCTTGGGAATTTCTTCCTCTTTCATACGTATCTGGTGGTAGCTAGAATGAATATCAAGTTTAGTAAAGAACTGGGCACCACTCAATTCATCCAAGAGGTCATCAATTACAGGAATGGGAAATTTGTCTTTAATGGTAAGTTTGTTGAGGGCACGGAAGTCAGGACACATTCACCAAGAACCTTCTTTCTTCAGGACCATGACCACCAAAGAAGAGTAGGGCCTTGTACTAGGGTGGATAATGCTTGCGTTAAGAAGTTCCTGGACCATTTTCTCAATTTCATTTTTTTAGGAAAAGGGGTGGCGATACGGACGGATATTGGGAGGAAGGCTTCATGGTACAAGGGGAATGGAATGATCATGAACACCACGGGAAGGAGGGACTCCCTGGGGGGTGGAAAAGACTACTTGATGTTTAGAAATGATGGATTGGAGGTCTTGTGGCACCGAGGGTGTCTATGTTTCTTGTATGGCATGGAGTTGGGAAATAACACCAAAATGACCTTTTTTGAGTAGATTTTCCATGCGATGGGAAATAATGATCTCAGGTGAACCGGCGGTGATGCCTTGGAACTTATATGGTTGGCCCTCGTGGTCAAATTTCATGGTTAATTCTTTAAAATCCATGAGAATGGGACCTGAGGTCCTTAGCCAGACTGCACCCAACACAATGTCACAACTACCCATGTTGATAGCAAACATATGAGATTTTAGGTGGTAGTCACCAATTTGGAGATGCACATTTTCACAATGCCCTCCACATTTCATGGAGCCACCATTGGCAATCATGATTTGGAAATTATTGACTACATGGATGTAGCAATGATTTTCTTGGGCAATGCAGCGATGAATAAAATTATGGGTGCTTCCACTATCAACCAAAATGATGACCTTCCTATGCTTGATGTAACTGATTAGCTTGAGGGTTTGGGGAGAAGAGAAGCCAGTGAGATCATTTAGGGAAATGAGTGGTTCTACTTCAGAAGGATCTGATGGAGGGGTGATATCAGTGGTTTCAGGTGACTCAGACACAAGGGGAGCCTCAACCTCCTCTTCCGAAATATCCTCCGAGATGGCCATAAAAATATTGTGTTCCTTGCACTTGTGGCCCAGGAAATATTTGTCATCACAATTATAACAAAGGCATTTGAGTTGGTGTTCATCCATTTCAGCCTTGGTCAATTTTTGGATCTTTAGTGGTGCGGAGGGAGTAGTGGGATTTATTGGTTTAGTGCGAGGGATAAAAGAGGGTTTCCAGTTTTGAGAAGATAGAACCTGTTGTTCTTATTTATCTCTTTTAGTATTTTCCACCCAACTTTGAGGCCGAGCCATGAGGACATGGGCCCAAATCTCATCCTTGAGGCCACTGATAAAACACTCTCCGAAAAAGGCATCAGACAAGCCCTGTGTCCGAAAAGCTAGACGCTCAAAAGTAGCTATAAAGTCTTTCACTGTTCTTGATTGTTTCAACTTTGTCAAACGGACCAAATGGTTGGTGTCAGTGTCAAAGCATTCATAAAGCTCTGCCACAAAGTTTGTCCAAGCAATATACCCCTGATGGGAAGTTTTTCTCCATTGCCACCATTGCCAACGTTCTTGATCTAGATGGAGAACACCATACCAGNTGCCAACGTTCTTGATCTAGATGGAGAACACCATACCAGAGTTTGGCCAAGTCATCTGTAATGTCGTATAAAGAGAAATAATGTTCCATTTGGGTTACCCAACCAGTGGGATCCGAGCCATCAAATTTGGTCACATCCACCCACGGAAGGCGTAGGTCACGTTGAAAGTGATGGTGCTGAAAGTTATGGGAATGAGAGGAATTTTCATCTTTAGTATGTGGAGGTGGGTCAGATAAAGGGTTATTTGTAGGGATATGTAGCTTGGTGCAGAGCATCGAAAAGATAGATTCAATATGGGCGGTCAGGTCTTGTTTGATTTCCTCCATTGAGGATTGCATGGTTGTATTGATGGTGGAAACATTGGCACTGAGTTGTTTCACTTCTTGTTGGCTCTCAGTGAGATTAGACTTCAAGGTATTGAAGCGAGCTTCCACGTCTTGTCTACGGGTATGAGCCATGATGAAGAGGGAACCGAAATGGGGCTGGTGGGGTCAAAAAAAATTTGGAAAAATGATATGTATGAATGTGATAAGGGTGAAGAGATGAATCCAATGGAATAGGTCTCAAATAATGGTGAAAAAATTTCCATAATTTTATTTTTTTTTTACACATGCGGAGTTATACTCCGGTCTGAAGAATACTACAGTGATGAAATTCCCAAATGCTTAACCAAGACAAAATTTGTAGTGATTTGGCAACCCGAACACAGTTGTGCGGCAATAGATCTTGCTTGTTTTAATTTGTTTATGTTTTTGTCCCCCAGGGTTAGGTATTCAAGGGTTCTACAGACAAGGGTTTGCTCTATGCTATAGCTCTCTGATATACGTGTGGGGTCCAATAGTAGTACTCAGCCCAATATGTCAGGGCACTAACTAAGGAGGCTAGACCATGCCCTTATCCATACTACCTGACTACCTAGGTACTAGAGAGTATCTTCCCGAGTGTTGTTCTCGGTGACACTATAGCAGTCAGGTGGCCGATCGGTTTATCTAAAGAGGGCTTCAGGAAATCTAAGCCAATCTGTACACAGGTGTTGTATGATGTGCTACCACTCGAAGGGGTACCAACATGGGTTACAAGGGTGGCCAACAGATGTGCGCTTAAGTACCACTTGTATTTCCTATGTGTATGAATCCCTCAATCGCGGGTTTATGCCTCCCTCATATCTATGTGGTTTAAAAATGCCAGAATACGTCTCTACCCTAAAAAAAAAAAATTAACCCACAAGTTATGCCAAGGAAAGTGATCTGATACCACTTGTTATATACCAGATATAAAAAGTATGCAAAACAGAAATAAAATGCTAGAAATGGCAGAATAACAACAGTATAACCAGAACAATCACCACAACAACACTGAAATGATATAAGAATAACAACAGAAATAGCACTTTGATTCTGAGAGCAATGTTCATGGGCCTCTTCGAGGGGGCAACCTCCAGTCGAGAAGAGCTCTATTACAATAATATCCAAGCTAGGGTTCTCATACCCTCGACTCCTATTTATACTAAATATGTCTATCAAAAGAAGCATCTGGAGGAAGATCCTTCTAGAAGCGGAAGCTTCTATTAAGTCTTCTTAAATTCAACTTATTCTATTTTATTGCAAGGCATTGTTAATATTGACCTTTATTACATCTGAATATATTTTTCTACCTATGTCCAGGTTAGGACCCTAACACAACGTAACACTAATAAAATGAAATGAAAAATAAAATCGCTAAATTTAATGTGACAAAAAACTTAAAAATCCCAACACAAAAAAATTAATTAGTATAAATCAATCTTAACTCAAAATATTATAAGAAGTGAGAAGTTTATAGTTGTTAGCATCGGTATTTTTAGGGTAAAACTTAGAGTTTGTCTAAATTTTGAAAATTCATCCCATGGTCTTGGGAAGATCAAGGCATTCTTAAATTGAGTCACAGTTTGTGTATATAGGTTTTCATGGGATGGCTCAAGAAGCCTTGGGTCATTGATAAAATAAAAGGGTAAGGTGCATGACAAATAAGAGTAAAAATCACAAGGTTGAGTCTATGGTTTGTATATGTCATCATATATTATCAAAGTGAATAAGACATTTAGAAGGTCCATACGTGGTTTGTCATCAGGAAATATTTTGTAAGGGTCCTTGTCTTGAGTATAAAATGACTTCATATAAGGAAAAGGATATGTCATATTCAAGTCATAAGTTTAGGAGGGAGGTCTTGTCAAAGCATCATTTGGGGTATAATAACATAAAAAAAATGTTAGTACAATTGCTTTATGGTTATTTGTGGCATTTGTACCTTGGAAGGGTCAAAACTAGGCGTGATATGCAAGTCACTTAAATGATGCAAAGAGGTCTTTTCAATTCAAATGGGTATTATTCCCTCTCAAACCTCTTCACATCAAATCCTATATCCTTATCCATCATCCTTCATCCCTCTACATTCTTTCTTGACCTGCAAACTGGTTTATGGCCTCTCGATCAAACTCCTAAAGCCTTTGCTACATAAACCCTATTTTTTGCGCTATGCATCTATTGTGCAGACTTGTGCACTACACAAATCGTAGTGCTTATGATTTCACTCCTAACCTCATACCCAGCCACCTATTGTGATAAACACATTTGAAACTTGACTGCCCATGCATTGACATCCTGCTAATTCACTTCCCTATCACACAGTGAAGCTCTCATGTTGTTTTGAAACAAACCCTAAATTTGTTAGGCCTATTGTGCAAGATTACCTGTTAGGTGTTGAACATTTCTCCTCCTGCCATAGATTCACATCCACCTTGAAGATTTATTCATTCATCCATGACAACATAGGAGAAAAAGAATCGCGTAGGAGGGAATGTGTTAATATATGAGCCACAGAGCCTCAACTTGGTGAACTTGGACCCTGCATTCAGAGTTTCTTTTGAGAAAGGTGGGTGCATTCGATTTTGTGAGAAAATTCAAGGATACAACCAACAGCTGACAAAGGAGTTTTCCCTCAACTACAATGGTATCCAGACAACATTTGTTGTGGTCATCTTCTCAGTGTCATAGGATTCAATAGTTGTTTCTACAGAGATCCCAATCCTAGGGGAAAGTTGTTTTAAAGATATGTCTTTGGATTCTATATTTTACATTGATTTCCTTAAGCCTAAATACAAAAGTCAGAAGATAGGAGCCACCATTCATAGGGAATATGTGCTAGATCCCTATAAGAAGTTTTTGAGGGTCATACAAAGATATTTTACTTGTGAGGGTAGGTTTGATAGGGTATACCAGTACCATGTAATACTCCTCATGCACTTCACAGGAAAAAACCCTCTCAACTTGCCTTTTTACTTGTATAGAAGATTAGGAAAGATGGCATACAAGGTCCAAGCCAGGGTTGACCAAATTAAGAGTAGCTTGTTCCACTTATCCTTAGTGAAGTTACTAGTTGTTGAAGAAAATAAAAAACTAAACAAGGACTGGGATTCTTTCTTTTCTTTGGCTAATATTCCCCTAGACCCCAAAAGAGATACCCCATTGTTTGTTGAAAGATTGTCTCCTAACAGTTCAAGTCAAAAGGGAGAAAGTGTTGATGATCATTGCAAAGGAAAGGAAGTTAAAGGATCTCCTCCAAACCAGGAAGTTCCAAAAAATGGTAGGATTCTTTTCTTCATTGATGAACCAAAAGAGACCCAGACACCTAGAAGGCCAACCACAAGGTCAGCAACAATAAGGATTCCTACACCAACAATCCCGACAGAATATGTTGAGGTTGTAGATCAGGATATGGATGAAGGCCAAACCAAAGAAGGAGAGAAAGACTCGAAAATTAGGGAAATGCAACAACATCTCAAAGAGGCTCAACATGTGATTTCTCAATATTATAAAGGAAACAGAGAGATGAAGAGGAAGCTAGTTGGCATAGGTTCTGAGGAACAAACACCATAGGTCAAGATAGAAAAGTGAAACATCCAAGGGAATTTTTCAAAATTATGAGACCATAGTTGTAGCCAAGCCCACAACACCTCTGACAAGATCCTCATCCAGGAAGAATAGTCCAGACATACAAGGCAAGCAAGCAACAAGTGAGAGATGTCCTACTTCACCCAAAGAAGGAGAAAAGAACATAATATGGCTTAATAAGAAGTTGAGGGAAGCTCAAGATCAAATCATTAATATTAGGGAAGAAAAGAGGATATCAGATTACAAAGCCATGAAACACTTTAAAGAATGCATAATAGCCAGAGAAAATGTGTGTGCATCCCTTTCCAATGCCTAGTTACAATTGAAGAGAAATGCAGCCTTGTTCAGGCAAGTGGGAAATTTGAAAGTGAAGAACATAAAATTGAGGAAGGAGAATAGGAATATAAATAAAAAAATTCATTTGAATGATGAAGCTAGGAGGAGACTAGAACTACTTGCAGAAGTAGCAGAAATATGAAAGGGGGAAAACTCACATTTTGTCTTTTTTGAGGAAAGGATCCATTACAGTTGCAAACTAAATAGTGATAAAAGGAGGAAGAAAATAGCTAAGTTTAACAACATTGCTATATAAACATATTTTTGAAGTCCCTGTGCTTCTGATCAAGACAATTTTGGCAGCATGAGTCACCCCTTTTAGTAGCTGCAATTTTTGACCAATAAAACAAGCATACACAATACTTGCGTAGCGAGCCAGTGCTACGCAAATTTTGTAGTCATATATTAATGAGAAGTACAGCATGAAAAGTTAAGTATACCTCATTGGAGGTCAAATCAGGTTTTATATCAATGGTTTCCACTTGGACCTACACAAATGTCAAGAAATCCCAGCGCGCTATGCAAACCTGTTATGCAAATGTTGTAGGTAGCATTTGAGTAGCGCTAGCACTAGTCTACTATGCAAAGGTGATAGAGATACATGAAAGAACACCATTTCTCTCGAAGGGATATCCATATTAAACTGATGACTCATCCACACTTCAGAATCGAATTTAACTTGGATATTTGATTCTATAAGATATGTCTATTTTGCATTAAATGGGGTCAAACAGACTTACTATTTTTAGTAAAGTCGTTTTTGAGTTGTCCTCTTCTATTGTAAACAGATCCATTATTGTAGTCAGGAGGAACTCGACCCCTAGTAGCCTAGTATGGAAAGTAGGCTCTTATATATTTGGATCATTTTGATGTAAAAATGGGAGTTGGAAGAACTATAGTATTGTTGACCTTCATTGTAAATCTTTGAATCTAAATGGAATGAAATGAAGAATTCTTGAACCTTCATGAAAGAGATTCTATTGGTGATGAGCTAACAGTGTGTTCCTTGTCTTTTGTATGTATCTCTTGTGTCTCTACTTGCATCTCATTTTTTTCCTTTGTTTAAATTGATTTTTAAGAGTTAGAATTCATCTAAAAGGTGCTCTAAACTCAAATAATTTTAACTTTTTCCTTTCTTCCTAATTATGTCAAAATCCATCTATATGATGCTCTGATGTTGTTATTTGTTTCTTTATTCCTCTTTCACCCTCTATAACCAATCTAAAACGGAAGGTTTCATTCACCAAATTTAGATTATGTTCCTGTGTGAGGTTCTATCTACCAGACATTAGTTTAATTTGTTTTCAAGATTTGACTCCATAGCCCAAAAAAACATCCTTCTCCTCCTTGCCAACAAAACTTTATTAAATCCACTCGAAAATTTAAACCCTAGCCATTGTTTTATCAAGAAATACCATCTATCAGAGACTAAGTGACAAGAGAGAGCCCTCTCTAAACTGAGTAGGCTAGTACCCATCTCTAAAGAGGTTTGTGATTACCTTTGTAGGTTGTTTCTTCAGCCAAAACAATTTATTTAGTGCTAACAATAGTCATGAGTTTTTATTATTTATCTTGATGTTTAATAACGACATGGTTAAAATGGATCTATAGTAATTTTAAAATGTCTTTTAGTTCTCTCAAACATTTCATTTCAGATTGGAAAAAAAGACATCATGATAGAAATATGCCCTTCCTTTAGTATTAGGTAAGGGGTTTAAATTTTTTCTTGTTCCACTTTGAGTATTTAATTGTCCCATTAGACATGAGACTCTATGACTGGATAGGATTAAGTTTAAGATCTCTACTTCTTTTTTTTTGTTGTTAGTTTTTCTGTGACATGTGGGACTAACATGTGGCTAAGAAACCACGATTCAAGGGCATCTAAGCCATCAAAATCACCCAGGGATCACACCCGAACTGAGCCACACCAACCCTTAACATGGTTGGATTTTTGTCTCCGCAGGTTTCAAACCGGTGACTTTAACATCACGGAGTGCCTTAACAGTACACTCTGTCACCGACTGTCCTACACCTCAGGGACATTTAAGATCTCTACTTAATATTGTTATTATAATTGTATTTTTTTCCACAATAATGGTTAAAATTACATTTAAAAATGAACTATGGTTATTGCAAAGTGTAGATTTAAAAGAAATGAAGACGATTGATAAGCATGGGAGAAATTCCCAACTCTTAAGGTTGGTTATTTTTCCAACTCCTAAAATTTATTTTTGTCACTAATTTCTTTCATAGATTGAAATATGTGAGTAGATGCAAACAAAGATTTCTTGTTGATCAATTCGTTTTATTCTTTTTCACTATCCCACCATGTATATTTTCTCTAGATTTTTCATGTTCTTCCACTCTTAGGGATATTGGTTCAATAAGAAGTAATATTCTTTATTCATATCATTCCCTACATTAGAAAAAACTTTTTCATAGTCCAAATTTTGGGTCCATATATAATCTCCGGCAACCAAGTTGATTTTTGTTGGAAACCCTATGTTGAAACACATATCTACACATATATGTGGTGATGTGTATTTTCGACAACACAGGTATTCCAATAGAGGATGAAAACCTTAAGTAACCACGCACACAAATAGATCAAAGATCAACACACCGATGTTTTGACGTGGTGAAACCCCTACGGGGAAACATCCACGACCCCAGCCAACGCGGCCACTTGGAGCAGTTTATTAATGCAAAAGAAAAAGATTACAGATATATTTTACAAGAAATTTTCTCACAATCAATCATCAACAAATGACCCTCCATGATCTTTAAATAGATATCATGGACCAATCGAGTGTTAAGCCATGGATCAATGTATTTTTTAAGATCGAGGAGAATATGAACCGTTGGATCACTCTATGTCGGGAACATTTCGTGACTGTCGGATTTCCCAACTACAAATGCATGCTAATGCATTATTACTAAAGAAACACACTTTTGCTTTAAAACACATTAGACCAAGTAGATCTTAACTAACTCCTAAGTGTCTAAATATCCTAACATCCCCCCTTAAGAACAACTTGGGATAAGATTGAAGGTTTTACAATAGTGACACAATAAGAGAAGGAAGGAGGAATTAGAGCCTATCCTCCCTTAATGACAACTTCTTGAACTCCTAACATAGATCGAAGTTTGGAAAACTTCGCTTATTTAAGAGACATTGTGAAAATGTCTACAATTTTTTCTTCTTTAGGGAAAAAGAGCACTTCAATAACTTGATCATGAATGAGCTCTCTGATGAAGTGCATGTGTAGTTCAATGTGTTTGATGCATTGATGTTGAACTGGATCTTTGGCAAGATTGATGGTACTTTGATTGTTGCACCAAAGGCTCGTCAGATGTTTCTATCACAATACAAATTCTAAAAGGATCTATCAAAGCCACAAGGCTTCCTGACTTACATTTACCGATGCTCGGTACTCTGCTTTTGTTGAATAAAGTGAAATAGCATGTTGTGTCTTACAGGCCCAAGTGACAGGTCATGAACCAAGGCTGGAAACATAACTTGAAGTAGACTTATGATCATTAGGGTCATCGGCCCAATCTGAATTAGTGAAACCAACCAATAAAGGAGTCCCCTCTGAACTATAATGGATCCCAAACTGAAATGTAACACAGACATACCAAAGTATCCTTTTAGTTGATTTCTAATGGATTACATGGGTTGTTTGCATATACCGAGCAACAAGACCAATAGAAAAGGAAATATGGGGACGGGTATGATTCAAGTATAAAAGGATACCAACTAACTGATGGTACAAGGTGGCATTGACTTCGGGAGAAGCACAGGTGGAAGCAAGCTTGAATCCAGATTGGAAGGGAGAAGTGGTTGATTTACAATCTTCCATGTGAAAGTGACGAAGAAGGTCACAATCATACTTAGACTGGGAAAGAAAAAATCCTTCATTGGTTTTCAAAACTTGGAGGGCAAGGAAATAGTGCAAAAAGCCTAATTTTGTCATTTCAAATTTCTTCTTAAGGCTAGTTTTCACATGGTTTAAAAGTTTTGAGTCACTACCAGTAAGGATAAGGTCATCAACATAAATAACAAGGATTATGAGATGGCTTCCTACTTTCTTGGTATAGACATTAGGATCAGAATGGCATCTAGAAAATTCAGTGTCAATAAGAAAGTTGTCCATTTTGGCATACCAAGCTCGGGGAGCTTGCTTAAGACCATAAAGAGTTTCTTAAAGAAAAAAATAAGGATAGAGTCATTCTNNTCTTGCAAATCCCCATGCAAGAAGGCGGATTTAACATCCATCTGATGGACCTTCCATTTATGTGAGGCAGCAAGGGCAAGAACAAGGTGGATGGAATTCATTTTGGCTACAGGGGAAAAGGTTTCATTATAGTCAATTCCTTCAACTTGTGAAAATCCTTTGGCAACTAACCGAGCCTTGTGTCTTTCAACACTTCCATCTGATGCATACTTAGTTCTGTAGACCCATTTACATCTGAAAATTTTTCTTCCTTTTGGAAAAGGTACAAGATCCCAAGTATTGTTTGTCATTAAATAACGATACTCTTCATTCATTGTTGTGTCCCAATCTGGATGACCTGAAGCTTCTGTAAATGTCTTTGGATCATGAGTATCTAAAACTTGATCCAAAAGAGAAGAGGCTCATTGTAACTAAGAACGTGTATGACATTGATCTGAAGGATCACTGACAAGATCCCCAGCTACTTCTCGTGTTGAATGGACCCATCTAGGAAGCGGTGGTGTTGGTTCAGGTTCAGATTCAATGGAATCATATGGAGGAAGGTAAGCAAGTAGAGGTGTGTTTTCATTCTCACTATCATCATCTAAAGAAGAAACCAGAATAGGAACAGAAGAAGACATAAACGTCGAAGATGGCTCACAGGCCGAAGAAGGCACAATCACCGAATTAGGCTTCCAGGCCAAGAGATTTTCATCAAATTTAACATCTCTTCTAATATTAATTTCATTACAATGTGGTTGAAGAAGTCTATAACCTTTGACATATTCAAAATAACCAACAAATATACACTTTTCAATTTTAGGCTGCAATGCTTTCCTTTTCTCATCAAGAATGTGAGCCCATGTTATACTGCCAAATACACAAAAGTGACTTACATCTGGTTTAATTTTAGTCCAAGCTTATTTCGGTGTTATATTTTTAAGAGTCTTTGTGTTAGTGTGATTTGCTATGTAATTTTCACAGTTGATGGCTTCCACCCAATACTTTAGACTTAATCCCTTAGATTGGACCATACAAATAGCCATTTATTTTAATTTGTGGTTCTTTCTCTCAACAGCACCACTTTGTTGTGGCGTATATGGAACAGTGTGTTTCATTTGGATTCCATGTGTAGTGCAGTAACTTGTAAAATTATTGTTCACACATTCACCTCCATTATTTGTTCTTAACCTTTGAATTTCATGTCCAGATTGCTTTTCTACAAGGGCCTTGTAGGCCAGAAACTTGTCAAAAACTTCGCTCTTAAGTTTTAAGAAGTAAACCCAAGTATATCAATGAAATTTAAGAAATAATTGAACCTAGAAAAAGAACTAGAAGAAAGTGGACCACACAATTCATTGTGAACAAGTTGCAAAAGGTCTGAGGCATGCCAAGAGGAACGTTTGTCAAAAATGTCTTGATGATGTTTTTCGAGACCACAACCGGCACAAACACCATCTATGCATGAAACAAGAGGAAGATCAGTCATCATTTGTTGATTACATAGTTCCTGCAATGAGAAATAGTTTAGATGACCAAACCGCTCATGCCAAAGTTTGTTCAAGTCATCGCTATGAGCAATAAAAACAGATGGAAAAGATGACGACCCAAAGTTGTCAAACTTGTACAACCTGGTAATATATTGATATAAGTGATTTGATATATTGATATAAGGTTACAAGAAAGAATTGGAACACATAATACATCACTGAAATGACAATTATCTACTTGAATTGTTCCATATCCTACAACACTAAGAGATATATCATCACCAAAAAATGTTTTCTTGGTGTTACATTCATTTAGAGCAGAAAATATGTCTTCATCCTTACCCATATGATAAGAGGCTCCAGAATCAATAAGCCACTCATCAGAAGAAGAAGTAGAAGTTGCATTGAAGGAGAAACTAGAGGCAGAAAGTGCATCTCCATGAGAAGAAGAAGAAACAGAATCAATATTGATGTTGTGATTCTTCATCGTTTCTTCTAAAGCTGTCATATTCTTGAAACATTTGGACTCATCATGACCATCTTTATCACAAAAGTTGTAATGTTTGCCAGTATTCTTATTTTTAGATTTTTCTCCTTTGTCACCATTAGGAGTTGAAGTTGTTTGAGTGTGTTTGGGACACTTATGTTTCTTTTTTTTCTTCTGGTGAGGATGTTGCTTCTTTGGATTCTTGGGTTTATCTTTCTGTTGGGAGACTAAGGTTTTGTTGGAGGTACCTACAGTGCCGATCACTCCAAGTTGTACAAGCTTGTCTTGCTCTCTAATCAAAGCATCACAAAAGGACTCAAGAGTGGGTTTTTGATAATCTTTCCCTAGAACCTCTCTCATGGAATAAAAGGTAGATACAAACACAAGATATGCACTACCTAGATTAGAAAGAATAATATAGATGCAACTCTCTTCCTCCAGCTTTATCTCACATTCTTCACACAAAATTCTAAGTATTTTAAACTTAGATAGATAGTCTTCAATGAAAGAAAAATCATTTGGACTTAAAGTCACTATTTGATTTTCTACCTGATGTGCTTGAATAAGATTTTGTTTACCAAACACAGATTCAAGTTTTTCCCAAGCTTCATCGGGGTCATCAATTTCTTGAAGGTGGAAGCTTAAATCATAAGAGATAGACATTTCGATCAGTCCACATGCTTCGTCACTCATATTAGCCCATTTGAATTTCTTATCAGCATCAGTGGGTTCTTTTTCCTTTCCCAAGGTAATCTGGTACAAGCCTTTACTTCTTAATAAATCATCCATATGGGATTTCCAATGGAAGTAGTCGGTGTTGGTAAGCAAAAGATTACTGGAATAAGTCATATTAAATATGCAAATAATATGGATTTAAAAACTGAAACTGATGATCTGCATGGAAAGATCTTGAAAATTTAGGCAGTTTAAAAAAAAAACCAACACTGAAAACAGACTTCGGATGTGAAAGTTATGTCCTTTTAAAAAAGGAATAAACAATAACCAAAGAACCACGTGGTGGTGATACCCCTCCAAATAACCTCACTTTTACAAATAAATTGTTTTATGAAGTGACCCACTTTTATAAAAGGAAGTGGGGATCACTTTTACAATAAACTTACTTTATAAAAGAAAGTTTCATGCAAAATAAATAACTCTAAAATAAAATATTAAATCTACTTATAGTGATTCATTTTTATACTTGAAGTGAAATACACTTTACAATGGAGCATGAAATTTTTCAGAAAAAGTAACAAAAAAATAGACTTGAATTCAAGACCTCTTACTTAATAACGCAACTTTTAACCAAGTGGGCTAGCAAAACATATTATATTGCTTAAAAAGAGGATTGGAGGTGTTGTTTTGGAATACAGCCTTAGAGAGCGTGCTCATAAAAAACTATTTTCACACAAGAAAAAAAATCGCTTCTCGATGACAACAAGGGTTAGATCTTGGCTAGCTTACTCGGAAAATGCACATTTTCCTATCTGTTTTTTATTTTTCAATATTGCACAGGGCGCAGGGCAAAGAGAATATGCAAATCTAAAAAAGTAGCAACCCAGAAACAAACAATAAAAAACCGAAATAAAAAACAATATAAAAACGGTGTATTCGGGCTTTATACCTCTGAATCTAGCTGAAATGGTCGTATATTGGGAAAACGGAAACCTTTTCGAGTGAAACAAAAAATGTTACTAAATGAAACGAGTGCTCCGGATGCAATAAAATAGTCCTCTCATCCTATAAATGTACATAAATGGAATAAAAGGGAGATTATGAAACTCGGCTTCACGATCTCGATCTACAACAGGAGTGGGTCTTCAAACAGGCTCTGATACCATGTTCGAAAACACAGCTATTCCAATAGAGGACGAAAACACTTCAGTAACCACTCACACAACCAGATCAAATATCAACACACCAATTTTTTTTATGTGATAAAACCCTACGGGGAAACATCCACAGCCCCATCCAATGTGACCACTTGGATCAGTTCATTAATGCAAAATAAAAAGATTACAGAGATATTTTACAAGAGATTTTCTCACAATCGATCATCGGCTAATGGCTCTCCATGCTCTTTAAATAGATATCATGTACCAATCGGGTGTTAATACACAGATCAATGTAGTCGTTAAGATCGAGGAGAATATGAACCGTCGGATCACTCTATGTCGGGAACATATCGTGATCGTCAGATTTCCTAACTACAAATGCATACTAATACATACTAAAGAAACACACTTTTACCTAATGACACATTAGACCAAGTAGATCTTAACTAACTCCTAAGTGTCTAAATATCCTAACAACATCGATGTTCCATATCCTCACTTTTGAAATGAATCTTTCCTAGAGCATTGCCAATATTATTGAATGAATCATAAAACCAAAAATGGAGAAGAAGATTAGGGAGCCAACCTGAATAGGAGTCATAGAGAGAGATTTTGTAGCTAGGTAAAATATTGAGTGCAGGCCTTCATGCATAAAATAGAGTTTACCTAGAACCAAGGGTCTGATTTGAGGATCTAATATCTATCCTCTTCTAAGTTAAAATACACAATAAAGAAGCCTTTAGCACAAGGGTAAATGAAGGGTTCCTCTTTGATTTCTAGTTTCCAGGCACATAAGATCCACTAATGTAGATATCTTAATCTTAGCTAAAGGCCATTAAATTTGAATATGAGATCATGTCTCTATAAA
>SNQJ01S0024382.1:0-13258 GCA_010110895.2 Picea sitchensis
ATCAAATCCATGTGCTTGCACAAATGTTTTCATCTTTTTTATCCAGAAGACATAGTTCTGATCATCAAATAGTGGTATTCCATTCTTGGTGCACTCCATGATCTTCCTTCTAGTGATTAGACTATTTCTCAAGGACCTTCTCTCATACCAATTATTGGAATATTCACCAATACTGAGAGGGGGAGTGATTCAATCAGTATTGAGCACTTTTTACCATTTTTAATCACAACATGTAAAAATTAAGTTATCAACAATTTATCAATTATGATTTTATTCAAGATATCATCAATAGATAAACACAACTACATAGTACACAATAGTTTTACGTGGAAACCCAAATGGGTGAAAACCACAAAATTCTTTTTAATATATATCTTGAATGTTACATCCATAGGAAGCACCAACTTCAAATATTCTCCAACACCAACTAGAAGGAGGAATCAACCCCCTATTTATAGGCTCCAACATGAAGGAAGATACAACTCCCTAAATTCTCCATCTCTAACTAGAAGGAGGTTCCAACCCCCTAGTTTACAGGCTCCAACCTAAAGGAATCTCTAACTCCCTAGATTCTCTAGCTCCAATTGGAAGGACACTCCACCCACTTAGTTTACAGGCTCCAACCTAAAGGAAGCTCAAACTCCCTAGATTCTCTAGATCCAATTGGAAGGAGGATCCAACCCCCTTCCTTCCTCCCAAGAATATAAATGAGAGAATCAACCTGTCACTGTTACTATCACTGATATTGATACATCATCATCATCAAAACTAGTTCAACCCAACAACCACAAAATGATTATGCCAATATCTCCAAGAATATCCCAAAAGAATATTCCCCAAATCACCAATATATGCATAAAACCATGTACCAAACGCATCCAATATATTCCTTAAACATGTTGCAAAGTTTTAATACATGCTTCAAACCATGTGCCAAGATATCCAAGATATACCTCAAACCATATGCCAAAGTATCCAGGATATACCTCAAACAAAGTTCCAAAATAGCCAAGATACAATCCTGAAGCATGTGCCAAACCATCCAATAGATGCCTCAAATCATATTCCACAACCTCTAATATATGCCTCACACATATACCAAAATATCCATGATGCAAGCCTCAAAACATAGAGAAAAACATACCTTTCAACATCTGAAAACCTGGTGCATGAGATCATAGATCATCAAACCTTCCTTAACTCAACATCAAAAGAATAACACCTTCTTAAAACTTTTCCTCAGCCTCACGGGACTAGACCAGGTAACAGGCGGGGCCTCACATGACGGTACCATGACAACTAGCGGGGGCCTCATGAGACACCCTATGCTTGACCCGCGGTGGTATTCTCAAATAATATGTTCTGAAAACCCTTCTCCAATCTGTGACTCTGAGCACTCCCTCCTTCACACAACTTTGCTACTTCACTTTCACTAATAAATCATATCCTTTCTTGGTAATTAAATGAGAGGTTCTTGATGTGTATTTATACCCTTCCAAGTGTTACTTGATCTTTGAGCCGCCTGTAACTTCTTGTTTGCACAAATTTTCTCCTTTATTTGACTTTAGGGCCAACGTGTAACTTCTTTGACCTTAAATATGGGGCTTCTTGATCATACTTTGGGGCTTCGTCTTTAAGAGGACATAAATTCTCAACTGTGAGGAACCACATGGCATGCTACCTGTCACTAGAAATGGCATGATAAGGACTATCAATCTATGATGTTTCTGAATGCATTTGCAATGCCCTTCATGTTCATTTTTTTCAATTAACTTCCAACTTCATTACCACGCCTTCGGGGCTTCTTAACAACTTAACCATATTTCCAAGGCTTATTGTAGACTTCTTCAAAGCATCTTCTCGGGAGGACCATGCTTAAAGCTATTTCATAAGGGGATCACTTTGGAGACTTCTTCAAATACACCCATCACTTTTAGAGGATTCTGAACTTCTTCTAGGGTTGACATCAATGACAACAAAGTTTCCAACAATCTCCCCCTTTGGTGATCTAGAATGGATCTTGGAGCCAAGATGGGGCTCATAAAGGCCAAAAAGAATCAAAGTGATCATAATCTCTTGAAAATGGACATGTGCGTAGGTCTCGATGTTATGAACCCAATGCAACCTGAACGCGATCAAACAAACATTGTATGACCAAGATATCGTGATTTGTTCATTTTTCCAAACAAGAAAAATTTGATGACTGTACAATCCATACAGTGCCACGTGGCAACTGAATTTACAGGACGTACGACGATACATTTGACGTGGCAGGGTGCGTAGATGTTGACATGGGCGTGTACAGGTGAAACAATCAGAGTGTGACATGTGTCACCACTGCAAGGGTGACACATGGAACATCTGTACAACTGACGTGGTAGGGCTGTACAACCGTACGACACATGGCATGGCCGTACAACCGTACAACACATGGCATACATGGAAGGTACAGTGGCATGTGACTGGGCAGACACCTTGGAAGAAAATTGGAAGAATCGACTATTGAAACGTGGAAGTTTGTTGGCAAGTGGTAAGGTGTCACGTGGCACCCATTTATTGGTTCATTGGTTGCAAAATTTATGGGTTCAACGAGAATTGAATCCATGACCTCTGGTCTGGGTCAACGTTTTGGCAGGGTCGGGCTACTAGTCCACCCTTGGTGGTACTTAATATGTAATGTGGATTTTAATTATTTAAACTTGTTATATGGTAATGTGGGGCAGAGAAAGGGCTAGGGCCTATCCCCATCCCTCGATACATATGCATATGACCAGTAGCATGTGACCACTCTCCTTTACCATGGTGTGCGCGAATAACCATTGGGGACTAGCCCCGGTCACATGGGATTTTACATAGGACCTGGACCTCCAGTTAATATTTTATCACAGATTAAGGGATTATCCCTGGTCGGTCAGGCTAGCTCGCTGACTAAGGGGCATAACCAACGACTCAACGACTAGGTGTTAAAAAGTTCAAGCGCGTGGAGTAATAAGGTGTGGGCATATGGCCACGACCTACGACCAAGGGCCGCGAGATAGGGGCTAGCACATGGCACATGGACACATGGAGGTTACCAACTGATCAGGAGCCCTAAGAAAGGGGTATGCGCCCAATTTATTTGAAAAATTGGGTTTTAAAACTATGGTATATGATTTTAATTGGATTTTCTCAGCAGTTTTGGAGATTTAATCCATTTTTGGAGGATCTTGGGCCCTTTTTGAGGCCATCCCTTGGGGGGAAGTTGGGAGATGGTTACCAACTTCAGGCTTATATAAACCAGAGGCTCTTTAATCCATGAGGGAGATTCATAACAATAAAATTTTGTTGAATTGTTGAGGCAAATCCATTTTTATGTAGGGAAGCTATTGAGGGGCCCTCATTTTGCGGGCCATTTTTGGAAGCTTCGTTCATCCGTTTTCGGTGCTGTAAGTTTTGATGGGTACTTGAGATCTGGTAGAACAAGAAAATATCAGTTTTGTAATAAATTGGCACTTTCATGATGTACATTTAAATATTCAAACATAAATAAGAAAACTTCACCCACTAAGACAAAGGCTCGGAGATGTAGGCGAGATTGTTGAAACTTCTCTTGTTATGGTTTGTTGTTATTCATACTTATGTTTAGATATGTATATTATATTATGTCTACTATGTTTCCTCTTTCATTAGTTTCCTAAATGTTGTTTTAACTCATGCAAAATAACTCAACCATTGTCGTTTAAAATATCCATTCGGATCAAATGGTATCAGATTTAGTTGACGGATGGATTTTGAGTTTGAATGAGTAAAAGGAAAATGGAATATACATAGGGACTTTATCAATATGATAAGGATATGAGAAAAACTCTCTTTTCCATGGTCGATATGGTGAAAGTGTTGTATGAATACTACTTGGAATGAAAGAGATCGGTTCAAGAGAAATCTTCAAAGAATAACAAAGGAAAATAAGGATTGAAGGAATTTCCTTCTACATTTGTTTCAGAAAACATCTATGACGTATGCGGTAGAATTCATTCATCAATTTCGCATTGTTCCCATCAATATGATTCTTTTGGTGCATTTGAAAAACGTACAAGAGGTATAGGTTTGAAATTGATAACCAAGATGGGATATGAAGGAAAGGGCCTTGGAAATAAGGGCCAAGGTATCATTAGTCCCATAGAGGTTGTGGGAAGACCTCATTATTTAGGATTGGGATATGGTGAAGAGGATATTGGAGAATTCTCCAATATGGGCTCCAAAACATCAGAAACAAGTAATGCTTCAAATGATCAGCCTAAAAAATTGCAGGAACACTTCACGAAAGGTGATGGCGTATTACTCCATGATTGTGATAGTTAATGCAAGTCATATCCAAAGAAAAGAAAAGATAAGCAAGACATGTATAATGGTCATGATTCTTCCAATTCTCTTTTTTATTATAAAAAAACATAATCATGTAATCCGAAACTTGTGGAATATGTATCCTTGTACTTTTTGTCATTCACCCAAGAATTGTGTGGAAAAGTGTTGGAAGAGACAATATTTGTACATGAAGTTTATGTCGACCAGGAAGGAGACACGACATAAAGACTCAACTCCACAACGGAAGAAATATAATGGAAAACAAGTCTGGATGCCAAAAATCCACTGCACTTATTGCAACATGGGTGGACATCAAAAGGCTAAATGTTAGAATTTTAATCTAGAGATTTGTCCAAAGAAGGACAAAAGGATTGTGCATGTACTCACAAAGGAAGAGGCATTACCAACAAAGAAAGAGGAACACCATGAAGGAAATAAAACAATCACTTGGTTATGCTAGAAGTAGATGTCACATCTTCATTGTATTTTGCTTCCATTAATGTAATCACACATGTTGAAATGATGACCTGTTATAACATCATTTTTGTACAACATAGTGTTTTGTTTTTTCCTTATGAGTATGTAATTAGCAAGGTTAATTTTGTAACCTTTTGAAGGACCAAAATGTATTTATTGGGGAGGTGTGATCCAGAATGGATCCTAGAGCCAAGATGGGGCTTAGAAAGGAAAACAAAAATCAAAGTGATCAGAATCTCTTCAAAACAGACGTGTGCATAGGCCTCGATGTTACGAACCCAACACAAATTGAACATGCTCAAATGGATGTCATATGACCAAGATATCACGATTAGTTCATTTTTCCAAACATGAAAAATTTGATGATTGTACAGTCCATACAGTGCCATGTGGAAACTGACTATACAGGCCATACGACCATACAACTAATGTGGCAGGGTGCGTGGATGTTGATGTGGATAGGTACAGGTGGACCAAACAGAGTGTGACACATGTCACCATTGCAAGGGTGACACATGGCACATCCATATGACTGACGTAGCAGGGTCGTACAATCGTACGACACGTGGAAGGTATAATGGCATGTGACTGGGTAGACACATTGGCAGACAAGTGAAAGAATCATCAATTGACATGTGTTAGTTTGTTGTCAAGTGGTAAGGCACCACATGGCCCCATCATGGGCTGCCACATGGAACCCATTTATTGGTTTTTTAGTTGCAAAATTTATGGGTTCAACGGGAATTGAACCTATGACCTCTGGTCCGGGCCGACGTTTTGGCAGGGTCAGGCTACTAGTCCGCCCTTGGTGGTACTTAATATGTAATGTGGAGTTTAATTATTTAAAACTTTTATATCATAATGTGGGGCGGAGAAAGGGATGGGACCTAGTGCCAGCCCCCGACACATATCCATATGACCAGTAACATGTGACCACTCTCCTTTACCATAGCACGCACGGATAAGTGTTGGGGACTAACCCTGGTCGCATGGGATTTTACATAGGACTTGGACCTCCAGTTAAGCTATTAGCGCGGATTAAGGGGTTAGCCCCAGTCGTCCAGACTATCCCGCCGACCAAGGGGCATAACCAATGGCTAAACGACCAGGTGTTAAACAATTCAGGCTCGTGGAGGAATAAGGTGTGGGCATATGGCCACGACCTGCGACCAAGGGCCGAGAGATAGGGGCTAGTGCATGGCATATGGCCACTTGGTGGCACACAAGTGACCAATAGCCTTACGAAAGGGGGTTGCGCCCAATTTATTTTCAAAAGTGGGTTTTAAAACTATGCTATATGATTTTAATTGGATTTTCTCATCAATTTTGGAGATTTAATCCATTTTTGGAGGATCTTGGGCCCTTTTTGAGGCCATATCTTGGGGGGAAGTTGGGAGATGGTTACCAACTTCAGGCCTATATAAAACAAAGTCTCTTGAAGCCATGAGGAAGATTCAAAATAGGAAAATGTTGTTGAATTGTTGAGGCAAAGCCATTTTTATGCAGGGAAGCTATTGAGGAGCACACCTTTGCAGACCATTTATGGGAGCTTCGTTCATCCATTTTTGGTGCCATCAATTTTGATGGGTTATTGAGATCTAGTAGAATAGGACTAGATCAATTTTTTAATCCATTGGCACTTTCATGATGTACATTTAAAGGTTTGAAGATAAATAAGAAAGCCTCTCCCACTGAGACAAAGGCCCAGAGACATAGGCGAGATTGTCGAACTACGTTATCAACTTCTCTTGTTATGGTTTGATTTTCTTCATGCTTATGTTCAGATTTGTATATTATCTTATGGATACTATGTTTCCTCTTTCATTAGTTTCCTAAATTGTGTTTTAACTCATGAAAAATAACTCAACCATTGTCGTTTAAAATATCCATTCAGATCATTTGGCATTGATGGCAACAATCATACTCCCCCTGTATTCATGCTTTGATCCCCCTGTCTTCATGCTTATGATATTTCTCTCCCCTGATTTTGTTCTTTCTCTCCCCCTTTGACATCAATGGAAAAGGGTAGCTTCCCCTGACAATTTCTCTCCCCCTGTCTTCTTTACAAGATGATGTGTAGATGAATATGGGGATTCTTGTATATGTTTCCTTTCCTCTCTTCCAGGGATTTTTTTTCCATTGGTACTTCCTAGTGTAATCCACTGGCATATATTCAAAGTGTTCATGTCAAATTTCCCTCATCACTTGACTTCAAGTCTTCATGGATTGTCATGTCTTCACTGAGCTGGTTCCACCTATCAATATGCTTTTTTTCTCAGTCATATGATTTACTAAACATTCCTCTTGAGCTCATGATTTCATCCACTATCATGTATATTATTTCATTCATGTCAAGTATTGTCTTATAGACTATACAAAAGTATGAATAATATGCCACTTCTATGTTATGAGAGCTTCATCGAATCTGCTACAACTGATCACTGCATATTCCTGCTTCTCAAGATGAATCAAATATGTCCACTAGTATGCTCTATCTTCAAATAAAACTCTACAATTATGCAATAGGTACAAATTCTTGAATATATAATGAATATATCCTTGCTTGAATACATGCTTGGGATCCTTTATACAATCATGAATATCTACCTCAAAAGTATGGCAATGATATTCCTCGTAAATTTCAACTAACCTATTCATATCTGCATGGGGATGAGTTCCAAAGTGCACCTTGAAGTAATCAACCAAGTTGTCATGATAAATTTTTCACCTCTATCATCAAATCATTCTGAATCTTCCTTCCCAAAATCAAACAAACACGTCATATTACCCAAAATATAGTTCTCTAATCTGTAATAGTTTCTGCTTAGACTCTTCCTCTTCAATATTCAAATTATTGGGAGTCTCCAAGCCATATTTATTAGAAAAATATATAAGGTTTCTCTATTGTGTGGTTATCATTCTGAGTTCTGACATCTTCCTATTTACATGTAGAGTCATCATGATCTCCCACATCTGCAAATATTGTGAGTATGATCTCTGGGAGTTCTTCATTCACATTTTCTTCTTGTTTTTTCTTTATTCTCCAAACCCTCTTGTACCTAATATCAATTTTCTCCTTCATGGAGGGCTTCATCAAGATTCTACAGTCATGAACTATGTGTCCATAGTTTTGGAATTTGTAACATTCAATATTTTATGGGGCCACATAAACATCTCTTTCTTGAACGTTTCTTCCATATGCTCTGCAATCTACAATTTCATGTCCAAAGTTATTACTAGTAAAACAATAACCGAGAAGGAAAATTTTGTTCCTAGAAGCAAGTGATCCTCTTTGTGATGTAGTCCTTTTGAATCCATGCCTTAGTTGATCATGATATTCTCTTCTGTTGTTTCCTTTACAATGATTGAATCTTCTTTGATGCCTAGAGGTAGAGGATTTTCTTAGAGATACACCTATTTTGCATTCATTCCTTCCCGTTGCTAATTATTGATTCCACATTCCTCTGATTGGATGATCTTCTTGTTAAATGATCTCCATTATCTAAATATTTTCCTTTGAAGGCTTGCATTCTTCCCTTTTGACTGGACCTATGATGACTTCTGCATAACACTTTCATTCTCCTTCTCTTTCTGTCATTGTAGATCTTGAACCTTTCTCAGTATGAGTTTGTTTGTATCCTATTCCATACTTTCCATCGCATGGCCTTTGAATATTGATGATTTCATTCAATATTTTAGTGTTGTTGTCAAAATTATGTCAGACATCCTTCTTCTAAATTTCCTTTCTTAGTGATACTATTTCATATTCAAAAGACTCATTTATTTTCTACTTTTCTTCCAACTAATTTTTGAGTGTTTCTTCAATTACTTTGGCTTCTTCCAGTTGGAAATTTAGATTTATGATAATCTGTTGGACCTCTTCAGAATTTTTGTTAGGTTTTTTATAACAGTCCTTTATCTTGATCAATTCTTCCTTGAGGGACTTTTTTTTCCTCCTCTCCCTTTTTAGTTCACTCAAAGCGCTAATCAGTTCTTCTTCAAGATATACTTCTCCTTATTCATAATCTTCTTCCTCATTTTCAAGGGTTGAATCATTGTCAATATCATTATCCTCATCAAATGAGGAACTATCTTATTTTGAGTATAGGTTTTTCTTGAAGACTTTTGTTTTATTTTCTTTCTTGTTTCCCTTTTGATATTTCTTTCATTTATTGGGAATTTCTTCTTCATCACTATATGAATCCTTAGCATAAGGATATTTAACAAAAAAATGAAAATTTTTACCACAATTAAAGCACATAAAGGGAAGCTTACCTTTGTACTTTCTAGTTCCTTTCTTCAACTTCCTTATGAAGTTGGCTATTTCTTCATCTTCATCCGAATCATCACTACTGTAGGAGCTTGACTTTGAATTTTTCTTGTTCTTTCTTGTCTTCTTTGATTCTTTGAAAGTTTCTTCCTTCTTGGATGGATTATCCTGTTCTGTTCTCATTTCATAAGTTATAAATATTCCATGTAGCTTGTCCATGCTCAACGTAGCAAGATCTTCTCTTTCTTCTAGGGATGAAATATTAGGATCAAATCTAATTGGAAGAGACCTTTGTACCTTTGAAACAATTACTAATTCTTTGATTTCTTCTTCTAATCCTTTACTAGCATTCACTATTTCATCAACTCACAGAAAATAAGCTGCAATATATTCATCTTCCTTCATTTTTAGTTGTTCAAATTGACCTCTATAAGTTTGAATATTGGGCCCTTTGAATTTGGCATCTCTTTCATAAACAGTTTGAAGTTTGTCCCAAATATCCTTTGCAGAATCACAATGCATAACCTTGAGATATATTCAATCAACCAGGCCATTCAAAATAACATTTTTATCCTTCAATTTTTTTCACTAAGCTTATTTCCATATTTATCTATTGGGGGAGTGGAAAGAGCCTGATATCCATCTACTACTACTTACCACACATCAAATCATTGTGATTGCACAAACATTTTCATCCTTCTACTCCAAAAGGAATAGTTTTGACCATCAAACAATGGCGTTCCATTCTTGGTGCAGTCCATAATATACCTTCCAATGTTTAGACTATTTCTAAAGGACCTTCTCTAATACTATTTGTTGGAATATTTATCAATACTGAGAGGGGGAGGGTGAATTAGTATTGAGCATTTTTTACCATTTTCAATCACAACATGTAAACATTAAGTTATCAACAATCTATTTTAGGAACCAAATATCGAAATAGCATAAAAACCTCAGAATAAGTACTCAACGCCTTGACAAAGAGAAAAATTTAGATAATAAGCCTCTTCAAGGGGGAAACCTACTTATACATCATATGAATTCAAAAATACAATATGATTCCAAATGAAAAGGTCTCCTTGGTATATATATGAGACTAGGAGGTACAATTACAACTAATGGACCTAAGATGACATAAATAAAATAACTATACTAATGTAATATGACCCAATTAAGGGGTAATGTGACGCTATTTAGGGATTAACATGAGCCTCCTCTTTAGAAAAGTGTTGTTTGCAACACTTGAATAATTCTGGATGCTTCTATATAAAAGACTCATTTTCCCAAGTGGAATCTTCAATAGGTAGTTTCTTCCACTTAATGAGATACTCTGAAATGGATCTATTCCTTAATTGGCGAATTGTTGTGTTAGTGATAGCTTTAGGCTCCAGTATGATTTTTCCTTCCTCGTCAATTTATGGAAATATAGTTTGAATTGGGATCTCGTCATGTATAACCTTCTTTAATCATGAAACATGAAAAAATGGGTGTACTTGTGAAGATGCAGGAAACTCCAATTTGTATACCATAGTACCAATCTTTTGCAACACCTTATAAGGGCCATAATACTTTGGTGATAATTTATTATCCTTCTTAGTTTCTTGAGGGACATATGTTTGTATGGTTGTAGTCTTAAAAATACCCAATCCCATACTTCAAAACTTCTTTCACTACAATGTTGATCTGCTTGTTGTTTCATGTGATTATGTGCCATGGTCAGGTTGTCCTTTAAGAGTTGGACAACTTGTTGTTGATTCTCGATGTGATATTCCACTTCTTGAACCTTATATTTTTATTTTAGAGAAGAAGTGATGGACGATGGGTGATATCCATAGAGAACCATCAATGGTGTCATTTTGTTGTAGTATGAAAGGAAGTGTTATACCACCATTCTTCCAAGGGTAACCACTTGAACCATTGTGTTTGTTTATCATAGAAAAAGCAACGAAGGTATCCTTCCAGAAATTTGTTCACTATATCAGTTTTTCCATCAGATTGAGGATGATAAGATGAGCTATGATCCAATTGAGTACCCAAACAAGAAAACAATTATGTCCAAAAATGTCCGGTGAAGATGGGATCTCTAGAACTTACATTAATATTTGGGCTTCCATGTAGATTTTGAACTTTCTCCATGAATGTAGTCGCAACTATACTGGCTTTGAAAGGATGAGAGAGTGCACAAAAGTGTGTGTACTTGGCCAGTCTATCAAAAATCACCACGACGACACTCTTTCTTTCAGACTTCGGTAACCCTGTGATGAAATCCATGGAAACCTCCTCCCAACACTGACTTGGGATGGATAATGATTGTAAAAGACCTCGGGTCTTAATTTTGTCCACCTTGTTTTTTTGGAAAACCAAACATTTTACCAAAAAAATGTGAACACTAGTTTGAAGGCCATCCCAAAAAATTTCCTTCTTGACCTTGTGGTAGGTTTTCAAAAATCTTGAGTGCCCTCCTACTAGAGAGGTGTGCAATTCCAAGAGTACTTTTGTTTGAGTTGGGAGTTCTTACATAAATATAAGTGATGTTTGTACCATAATTAATCATTTTCCCATGTAAATGTATCTGATGCAGTGGAATCCTACTGCAACGTTTGAATGAGGGTCCACACTTTTTTTTTCATTCTTCCATTCATTCCTTGCTTCTATTATCCAATCAAGTCGGATGATCAAGATAGCATAGAGAAATTCCTCAACATATTCATCCTTTCTTAAGAGTGCATTTGCCACACCATTTTTCTTCCCTTTTTTGTAGATGATTTCAAAATCATAACCCAACATCTTGGTCAACCATTTTTGTTGTTCTTCTGAAGATAGTCTTTGTTCCAAGAAATATTTAGTACTATCATGATCTATTTTGACCTTGAAGTTCCTACCTATTAGGTAAGGGCGCCATTGATTCAATGAATGTAGTATTTCCATCATTTCTTTCTCATAAATGGGTGTGTGTAAGTCCTTTCCCTTTAGTGACCAACTTTCAAAATCAAGGGGCCTTCCTTCTTCCATTGGAACAACACCAATTCCATTTCCCGAGGCATCACATTCCACATTAAAGGTTTTTGTGAAGTCTGCTGTGGTCAAGGAAGGAGCTTTGCACATTGCCTCTTTAAGTTATTCAAAACCTTGAGTTGTCTCTCGAGTCCATGAAAATGCATCCTTCTTAGTTAATTTCATTAAAGGTGCTTCTATTATTCCATAGTTCCGAACATACTTGTGGTAGTAACCCGTCAAACCCAAAAAAACTCTAAGATTATTCAATGTTTTGGGAATCGACCAGTCCATCATGGCCTTAATATTGTTAGGGTCTACCTTGACACCTTCATTGTTAGGGTCTTAACCCGCACATAGGTAGAGCAATATATTCGTATGTAATAAAGGTCAATATTAATAAGGCCTTTCAATAAAATAGAATAAGGCAGATGTAATAAGACCTAATAGAAGCTTCCGCTTCTTGAAGGATCTTCCCCTAGATGCTTCTCTTGATAGACATATTTAGTATAAATAAGGGTCGAGGGTATGAAAACCCTAGCTTGGAGATTATTGTAACAAAGCGCTTCTCGACTGGAGGTTGCCCCCTTGAAGAGGCCCATGAACATTTCTTTTTGAATCAAAGTGTTATTTTTGTTGTTGTTCTTATATTATTTTTGTGTTATTGTGCAGATTATGCTGGTTATATTACTATTATTCTGCCATTTCTAGCATTTCATTTCTGTTCTGCATACTTTTTATATCTGGTATATTACAAGTGGTATCAGAGCACTTTCCTTGGCATAAATTGTGGGATTTTTTTTTTCCAGGGTAGAGACGTATTCTGGCGTCTTTAAGCCACAGAGATCTGTCGTTACGTGCATAAACCCGCAGTTGAGGGATTCATACACACAGGAAATACAAGTGGTTCTTAAGCGCACATCTGTTGGCCACCCTTGTAACCCTTGTTGGTACCCCTTTGAGTGGTAGCGCATTAGACAACACTTGTGTAACCCTTGTTGGTAGATTTCCTAAAGCCCTCTTTAGATAAACCGATCAACCACCTAACTGCTATAGTTCCACTGAGAATAACACTCGGGAAGATACTCTCTAGTACCTGGGTAGTCGGGTAGTACGGCTAAGGGTACGGTCTATCCTCCTTAGTTAGTGCCCTGATATATTGGGCCGAGTACT
>SNQJ01S0024382.1:13268-28705 GCA_010110895.2 Picea sitchensis
ACATATACAACAGCGGTGGAGTTGTTGAGATCAGTCTCCAAGTGGGAGATTGTTGGTTGTGGAGCCTGATTATCTTCTTGATTCAGAGGTCCTTGCTTTCAACCATGTCTATACCCCATGAAGTATTTACACCCCAGAATTATGTACACTCTTCCATGTGGGGGAGTGAAGAGGAGGGGTCTGGGGGCAAGCGGGCCCCCGAAGAAAAAATTACCTTGTAAGAGTATATTGTAATTTCATTGTAAATCTGGACCATTCATTATAAGGTCGCAGATCTAACAATAGAGATTATGTTAGGGTTTTTTTCCCTAGAAGGAAACCCTCTTTTATGAGGAAAATGTATTGCGGCTATGGATGATGGTGAATATTGTATTATGAGAGAGGAGACTGTGAGAGAAAGAAGAGGAAGTTACAACGGGTTTTGTTGTAGGTTGTATCCCTTCATTTGCTGGATAATAATAAAGGAAGGACCTGGCAATTTCTCTGGTGGACGTATCCCATATTGGGTGAACCACATAAATCTGTGTCTCTCTTGTATTGTGTGTCTTCTGTGTTTTGTTTTATTTTATTTCTCCACGGTCCTGTTTTTTCTAAAAATTGCATCTCAGGACAACTTATCATCCCCAGACTGATGGTCAAATGGAATATGTCAACAAGTGTTTGGAAACATATCTGAGGTGTTTTTCCTCTGAAAAGAAAAATCAGTGGGCTCAATGGTTACCCCTAGCTGAATGGTGGTACAACACTTCCTACCATACAGCTACATGCATGACTCCTTTTGAAGCGGTATATGGATAGAAGTCACCTTCAGTTCTCTCATACTTATCGGGTACCTCAAAGGTCCAGGCGGTTGACCAAACACTTACAGTTCGAGAGGATATTCTCCGTACCCTCAAAGAGAACTTGGTCATGGCACAAAATCGCATGAAGCAACAAGCAGATCAAGGTCGCTCAGAACATCAATTTGTAGAAGGGGATCAGGTGTTTTTGTGACTGCAACCATACAAGCACACTTCCCTCAAGGTCGATCACTGTCAGAAGCTAGCGCCCAAATTTTATGGTCCTTATATAGTTCTCAAGTGTGTGGAACAAGTCGCCTATCAATTAGCTCTTCCCAGTCATTCTAAGCTACATCATGTTTTTCATGTTTCATGCTTAAAGAAGGTGATTGGAACTGGGTGCCAAATTCAAACCAACCTTCCCGAGTTAGCTGAAGAAGGATCCATTTGGCTACAACCATAAGCAGTTTTGGACCAACGTGAGTGTCTCCTGCATCAGCGAACCATCAAGAAAGTGCTAGTCCAAGGGAAAGATACAACTCTAGTAGATGCCACTTGGGAACCAGCTACCATTCTGCAGTAGTTTCCACATCTCCAGCCTTGAGGACAAGGCTATTTTTAAGGGGGCGAACATGTTAGGGTCCTAACCCACACATAGGTAGAGAAATATATTCGGATGTAATAAAGGCCAATATTAATAAGGCCTCTCAATAAAATAGAATAAGGCGGATGTAAGAAGACCTAATAGAAGCTTCCACTTCTAGAAGGATCTTCCTCTAGATGCTTCTCCTGATAGACATATTTAGTATAAATAAGGGTCGAGGGTATGAAAACCCTAGCTTGGATATTATTGTAACAGAGCGTTGCTTGACTGGAGGTTTCCCCCTCGAAGAGGCCCGTGAACATTGATTTCTAAATCAAAGTGCTATTTATGTTGTTGTTATTATATCATTTATGTGTTATTGTGAAGATTATGTTGGTTATATTACTATTATTCTTCCATTTCTAGCATTTCATATCTGTTCTGCATACTTTTTATATCTGGTATATTACATTCATGAGATGAAATATGACCCAAATAATCTACCTCCTTCACCCAAAAGAAACATTTGGATGGTTTGGAATATAGTTGTTGATCCTTTAGTAGTTGTAGCACATTGTCAACATGTCTAACATGATCCTCCCAAGACTTGCTATATATTAGTATATCATCAAAAAATACTAATTTTGTTTTTTGAAGGAAGGGTTTGAAAATGGAATTCATCAACCCTTGGAATGTGGAAGGTGCATTCGTAAGGCAAAAAGGCATGACACAAAATTCCTAATGGCCTTCATGAGTTCAGAATGTTGTTTTTGGGATATCTTCTTCCTTCATTCTAATATGATGATACCCTAAACGAAGATCCAACTTTGTGAAGTAGATTACTCCATGTAGTTCATATAATAATTCATCAATGACGAGAATGGGAAACTTATCTTTAATAGTGATCTTGTTGAGCTCTCTATAATATGGACACATACACCATGAGCCATCTTTCTTGAGTATATTTACCAGTGGTGCAGAGTAAGAAATTTTTCTAGGTCTAATAATTCCAACCTCTAACATTTCTTCAACCATACGCTCAATTTCACTCTTCTGGTCATAAGGGTATCTGTAAGGCCTGATGTTAGGATGAACACTCCTAGGAATTAGGTGAATAACATGATCATGATTATGATTGGGTGTAAGACCTCTGGGGATATATTCAAATACTTTGGAATTATTATCAATGATACCTTGGAGATCTAGGGGAATAGATGGCTTACATGTTTGAACATCTAGTGAGCATAGTTGTAAAATTACACCCTGATGCCCATTTTTCAATAATTTTTTCATGCCATTAGAACTTATCACCTTACTAGGTTTCCCTGTGATACCCCTTAACTCAATTTCCTTTCCTTCCAATGAAAATTTCATGAAACTTTCTTGAAAATCAAAAGCTAGTACTGTTACCAATGATTGTAACCATTGGACTCCTAGTACTAAATCAACACCACCCATGGGTATAGAAATCATTGGACTATTCATTACATATTCCCCCATAGTAAGATTTATCTTATGAAATTTTCCCGAGCAATTGATAGTTACTCCATTTGCAATCATTACTTGAAACTATGGTGTTGGATATATAAAACAATTGAGAGCTTTGGCTAATTTATAGTGAATGAAATTATGAGTATTGATAGAATCAATTAGGACTATTACCTTTTTCTTTTTGATATATCCTTCTATATTTAGGGTTTGAGGAGTACTAGTTCCAGCCAAAGAATTACATGATATGGTGGGATCAACTCTCCATAATAAATTTCTTCTGCGTTTTCATCCTGAGATGGTCCTTGCTCTTGTTCTTATTCTTCTTCCTCTTCACAATCTATGTAGAATAATTTCTTATCACCACACTTATGTCCCTTATTGTACTTGTTGTCAAAATTAAAGAATAAAACTTATTCTTTTCTTTAATTCAATTGTTGAGGTGTCAACCTCATAGGTTGAGGTGCTTTAGACAAAGGGACATTATTCTCTCGATAGATGTTAGGAGTGGTCCTTCTAGTAGAAAACCATATTTTTACTTTCAACATTTCTCTCCACCATGAATGCATTGTCCAATGATTTGGGTTCCCAAAAGTCAATCTCATGTTGAATGTTATATTTTAAAGTTCCTATGTATACATCAATAAGGTGCTCATATGGAATATCCATTACCTTTACATTCAATCTTTCGAAGTTCTCAATGTGCTCCACAATTGAACTCTTTTTCTTGAGATTTATCAATTGGATGAAAAAGGTATTTCTCCTTGTATCCTCATAGTGTGCTATCATTTCTTCCATGAAAATTGTCCAAGTGATAAGTGATTTGTGAGAAAAAAACCATTTATACCACACAAATTGATTGGGTTCTAAATATAAAGACGCAATTCGTACCTTTTGTGTGTGTGACACATCATGTAGATCAAAGAACTGCTCCATTTGGAGTATCCATGTGATTGGATCCTTTCCATCAAACTTCCTCATATCAATCTTAGGAAAGTGGTTGGTCTTCAACCCAAAGTTTGAGTTTCTCCAGTCTTGATTCATCTTTCTTGTTTCCTCATCATGAATTTCATGGGATACATTTTCACTTTCAGGTGGCCTCTCTATTAGAAAAATTTTCAATCCTTCCATGATATCCCTTTTTAAACCATCCATCTTAGTATCCATTATTTATTCCAACTTAGCTTAAGTTGAATCCATCATCCCTTGTAGTTCATATTTTGTTACTTCCTTCTTTTGTAAATCATTTATGTCCCTGCACATTTCTTCACCTTCATCAAGAGTCCAAGTAGGACTATCTGAAGGCTTATTTGGTGTATAAGTTCCATTTTTTGGTGGCCTGTTTTCCAAGTATCACTACAAGGTAGGAATTCATAATTGGCTTAAGAAAAGGTCCTCACAGACAAGGGAGTGTCAGGTGCTATAAATATTTGATATACATGCAGGGTCCAACAATAGTACTCAGACCAATATCTCAGGGCACTAAATAAGGAGGCTTGGCCATGCCCTTAGCCATACTATCTGATTACCCAGGTACTAGAGAGTGATCTCCCCGAGTGTTGTTATTTGTGTACTATAGAAACAAAATGACCAAAAGGTTTACTTGGTAAGTCTCAAGATTCTAGGGGGTCTCCCGATATATGAAAGGTATGTGGGAGCTCATATCTGTAGTAGTATTTTCTAATGTGCAATTGTTCGAAAGGGGCCTTCTAATATACTCTAGGTATGTGGAAGAACCACACAGTCCCTGGTTTGTAGCACTGACAAGTAACGACAACTCCTATGTTTAGAGAGGCCAAGATACGTTTTTACCTAAACATTACTAATATTCAATCAAATTTACATGATATTACTTTTATCCCACTTTATTATACCTTTTGAATCACCCCAATTGACTCTTATAGTCAAAATATATGAAAATTTCAAAAAACAAAAAACACACCTTTTAAACCTTGATTTGGAGGTGGTTCTGCTAGATGATCTTTCTTCTGATGAATCTCCAATTTTTTTGTCGTTCTGGGTATGAAATTTTGTTATGTAGTTATCTGATATGTCTTCTCTACAATGCCATAGGTCTGATCAAAATTGGATGTTCCAAGTGGATGTTATGGTAACTTCCCCACTCCTTGCTGATTTTTTTTCCCTTCCAGGAGAGCGTACTTGTAAAGCATGCCAAGAGAACAATATATGATATTTGATTTTGAAACTTGCACCAAAAATAATAAATAATGTCCACTATCCAATTCAACTAGTCGTACTTAATTTGGATACACACTTAATAAGATATCACTATTTTACCTAGAACACCGGTTTGAGACTAGTTAATATGACTAGTCCGCTACTCTATCTTACACAGGGTGTATCTACAAATGTAGGATGAACCAGAAGCTGAAATTTTTATAAAATCTATCTTGATAATTTCTATGAATATCCTCTGAGTTTCAAGGTCTGAAACGTCACATAAAAATATTTATAGTCAAAATTCCATGATGACTAAATTCAAGATGATTATGGAACTTGATATTACATAGGCTATATCTCCTAAAGTAAAAACCCTCAGTAACTGAAATTTTAACCCCAAGTACACTGATCCATATGATAAATATCCTCCAAATATTTCCTTCTGAAACATCATAGAAAACAAAGTACAGTGAAAATTCCAAGGTGTCTCAAATGCATCAACGAAACCCCAAGACCTTGAGCTCTAATACCAAATGTTAGGAACCAAATATAAAAATAGCATAAAAACATCATAATAAGTACTCAATGCCTTTAAAAAGAGATAAATTCAGATAATAAGCATCTTTGAGGGGGAAACCTCCTTATACATCATATGAATTCAAAAATACAAGATGATTCCAAATGAAAAAGGTCTCCTTGGTATATATAGGATACTAGGAGGTAAAATTACAACTAATGGACCCAAGCCGACATAAATAAAATAACAATACTAATGTAATTTTCCCCAATTAAGGGGTAATGTGCCACTATTTAGGGCTTAAATTTTTATCACTTATGATTAAATTCAAGATATCATCAACATATAACCACAGAGACAATACACAAGATTTTTATGTGTAAACCCAAATGGGAGAAAACTATGGAACACTTTTTAATATATATCTTGAATATTACATCCACATGAAGCACCAACTTCCAATATTCTCCAACACCAATTGGAAGGAGGAACCAATCCCTTGTTTATAGGCTCCAACCTAAAGGAAGCTACAAATCCCTAAATTCTCTAGCTCCAGCTAAAAGGAGGCTCCAACCCCCTAGCTTTCAGTTTCCAACCTGAAGCAAGATCCAATTCTCTATATTATCCATTTCCAACTGTAAGGAGACTCCAACACCCTAGTTTACATGATCCAACCTGAAGAAAGATCCAAATCCCTATATTCTCCAACTCCAACTAGAAGGAGACTCGAACCCCCTAGTTTATAGGTATTGGGCCCTTCATTTTGATCAATTAAGTTTCAAAAGTTATCAAAGAGACAACCAACCAAGTGAAGAGGGTTGATAAAGGAAACATGCAACATAAATATGTTGGAACAAAAAATAGTTTGAATCCAGTCCATAATCAATTTTGAGACAATACAGTTGCAATAGAATCAAGAAGAGAAGAGGGACTACAGGTTCTCAAGGGGAAGAAAGAAACAATTGTATTGTGTTGATGGTGATTGTACTACATTGTAATGGGTGGGTGTGTGAAATATATGAGAGAGGAATGAGAAATAAGAACTAGATCTATACTCCATAGCTAGAATGTAATCAGAAAGGGGAAAGGATTAGACTGATTACGATTAGCCTTAGTAGTATGTTGATATGCGCTTACTAATGTCTTCTATGATTAATATGTTAGATGATTAATCTAAAACTATGAATGGATGTGGGTCAAGACATTTTGATATAATGGAAAGATAATGGAGATCAAATTTTGAAAGATCATGGATTATATTACTTTTTGTATCTCTAAAATGTCATTATGTTGTTGTTTGTTATGAATTACATGTCTTTATCACTTCTTGATGTTTTGTACAACTCTGTTTTCATGTATCAATGTATGATGTGTTAAAGGATACGAACTGAGTAATCTATCTTTCTTCAGAATGGTAACAAATAGATCTGTATAACATTCTTTTTACCCTTCCCTTATTTATTTTGTCTCGGTTGCGCTTCGGCTGAGAATTTTTTCCTTTTGGAAAGATGAAAATGCTAGTGCACTAGACTACATCGGTACCCTTTTGCTAGTAACCTGAAGAGGACCCTGGTATTACTACTGTGTGATGAAAAAATGGTTCCGTTGTCAGGACCCTGGTATGACTACTTTGTGCCAACAAAATGGTTTCGTTGTCAGGACCCTGATTTTACAATGGAAATTGTAAGGAAACTTTTTCTATGGATCCACAAGTCTAACATTCGGGAATGGTGGGAATGTAAATGTGATGCATTTATATTGAAGGAAGTGGAGTTACAGAATCTAAATTAGGTCGTCGCCAAGTATTTTTTCTTCTACTTGGAAAGATCCAACGATGAGTATGAGATATTCTGGGTAGAATTCCTGGAAACATTGTTCCAGTGAGTAGATAACCTACAAGAAGCACCAGAGTTTAAAGAATAGGTTAAATAAATTGGTTCTTAGGATATACAGAGGATAGAAAAACTTCACCAATTGGATCACCATATTACTTGAGTGGTGGATTTCTGGGTTGATGTGTCCTTGGAAGGTTATATCACTAAGTTTGCAACGGAGAACCACCGATATTTTTCACGAGCCAAAGCAATATTAAAGAAAGGGGCACTAGGAATATTGTTGAGGGAAATTCCCCTTTGAATCAAGGTCTTTTTGGTGGAAGAGGGGATGCATTTTTTCCCTTGTGTGAGGTGGTAGCCAACCCATGTGCTCGAGGTGGGGAAATATTAGGGCAAGTTCATGACCTAAGAAGGGGAAAGGGTTCTTTGACAGATGTGGGAAGAGAAAAATGAAAGAAGTGAGTGTGCCATGAGGAGAGATGCCATAGTTGAGAAATGGTGGTGGGGAAAGGTAAAGAGAGCAACAAAGAAGTTCGAAGTTTTTCAGAAGGAAATCATACCAGGAGGAATGGATGAAAGAAATTCAAAGGAGTTGCGGAAATTACAAAGACAACAAAGATTGGCTATTCTAAGATTGCAGGAAAGAGATGTGCAAAAAGAAAAAATCCCCATGGAGAGTGAATGAGATGAGGAAGGTTTAGAAGAAATAGAGGACAAAGGACATTTGGATCTTGTGAAATATAGAGAAGATTCGGTCCTGATCTCCGGAGGATTCGACCATGAAGCGGAGCAGGTTTCTTTGGTACAAGAAAACAAGACCCCCTAGATCAAACAAACCCACCCAGAAGTCAGTGGAACCATCCCCAAGTCGCGCATCCCCCAGGTGCCTTCAATACCCTTGGTAATTTTAGTACCTCATACTCATGCAAATTCTATTTTTTCAAAATTAGTCAGTTCAACAAGACCCACAATTGTAAATAGGGGAAGGATAATAGGGTCTCCTCATAGATCACAACTTGGACCATTAGGATTTATTTTGATAGGATCAGGAACAATAACAATGGATGGAAACACAGGAGTATCGATTGATGGATACCTAGAATTATGGGGTAAAGAGGATGAGGATGTATAGAAACATCGATTTCTATGTGAGGCCATCTGGAGGTCCAGAGGGACCTTGGATGCAAATAAGTTAGTGGAATTCCAGACTACCATGAGGGGTCACACCCTCAAATGGTAAATGAAGGACATTGAGCCTGAGTTTCAAGGACAAGACTTTACCCTTGCCAGGTGCATCATAAATTCATTGCTTAATTCAAAATACCTCAGTCACAACAAAAATCTCTCAATGAGTTGCACAAGATTCAACAAAGAGAGGAGGATTCTGCATGGGAATACAGTCAAAAGTTTAAGGACACTATTGGGATATTGGCACACCCAATTCATGAAGGCCATCAAAGGGAATGGTACATCCAAGGGTTGCTACCCTTGACACAATAGAGAATAGCCATACTAACAGAGGCTTTAGAACATTCAATTAATATTAAATCCATGGTGGGACACCCAGGGAGCCTGAGGATAACTAGACCTTCAGTAGATTCACACATGTCAAATCTCCAAGGAAAAATATTTTAACACACATAGAATATCCATGAATTAACTCTACTCAAGCCAGCGTGACCTCAAGTTTGGTGTACAAGATGCTACATAGAAGGGCCTCTGGCAACTGGGTGTTCGTGGATAAGAGGAATGGGACACCCCCCTATAGGACCAATGGGATGAGTTGCACAAGTATCGACATCTCCACCATTTCATGCACTTGTTCAATACAATTCTTTCCCAAGCTCCTGACCCACTCAGACAACTGAATACTGTGAAATCCGTTAGACTCAAGGGAATGCACCAAGGAACTTCCCCATCCTGTAGAAATGCTTACCTGCGCCCAATACAATACATTGTGAGTTCCATGGGTCCACAACGCATGATACAAATCAATGTCAGGAATTAGATGCACTTGTTGACATAATGGACCAGACTGCATTAAGGGTAAATGAAACACCCCAAGGGCCGAGAATATGTCGGGGAAGTGGTGGTGCAAGAGGATTTAGAGGAGGGAGAACTGGTTGAAGAGGACCAGGTCGATGTTACAATTGGGATGAACAAGGACATATGGACATAGATTGTCCTCATCTGATATGGCCATGGTGTTGACACTGCAGAACCAATTCCCACGCAACTGAAGAGTGCATAGATTTGATCGCAAAGTGGGAGGACTCGGCTCAACAAAGAGGAGATAAATTCAAAGGCTCAGAAATCAAGAGAGAAGACGAAGGGAGGCTACCCAAAGTAGATATCATCACTTGCAGAGGAAAAAAAACTGGGGCATATGCAGACAATCGACCCAAGACTAAACAAGCATCCCCCAAGGATGACATGTATGATCCTTTGAAAAAAAACCTATTTTTCAAAGATGCAGTAGAAATATTTAGAGGTGAATATACTCCATAAATAAGGGAGAATCCTCCTAAAGTCATCCTTCAACCCAAGACCTCTCAATCTCCCGCCTCACCTCCTGCACCCTGAAATCCTATAAACCTGAGAAGACCTCGTGAGGAGTCTCAAAATATAATCAACCTATGGTTTCAATTATTCTTGGAGATCCTGAGAGATGACTGACTTTCTGAGAAGTTTTAGAACACCTCGTACCTAATCCCAGGGGATGAGGGACCCCCATAAACCACTATAACCACCAATTTCCCTAATAAGAATACATAGAGAGTACAAATAAGGAATATGAGAATTGGAAATTTTTTTAGGTTGGAAGCCTAGTCAGACGACATTGAAATTAAAGATTCCATGCTAGACTTGGGCTCAGATGTCAACATATTACCCCAAAAAGCTTGGGAGGCTCTAGGGAAACCTCCGTTAGTATATTGCCCCATCTAGATGAGAATGGAAAATCAATACTACATTTTTCCATTGGGAAGGTTGGAAGATGTGGAGGTAGATGTTGCAGGAGTTAAAACAATAACTAATTTTCAAGTGATTGAAATCATGGGAGATGAAGACCCCTACCCTGCCTTATTAGTAATTGATTTGGCTTATGAATATTATGTTTTCATTGAATTAAAGAGGGACACTATGACGTTTGAAGTAGATGGAGCAATATTAGTCCATCCCCTAGATCCATACATGGGACCTAGATATATTGAGCTAGTGGATAATACCATGGAATCATAAGTTCTCAATCAATTATACACCGTAAAAGAAGGGATGAGGCCATATTACATCAACCCCACTGTATATAGATTTGTAAGTTGGAGGAGTATACAATCAGCTAAGGAGGACTTAGAACTAGATTTTGATAGTTGGCAGTAGGGTTCATACAAAATATTTTCAAGATAGTGCACATAAATAAGGGAAACAAGATGGAATGGGATTGAGATAAGGAATCACCCAACATACAATGGTGCTTCAGATTTGAATATCTTTCTCACTGATATAGAAGGAAAAGTTGTGCCAGAACAAAGGATCTCAGTTCTGGATATAGCTTTGTAGGATACCCCAACTAGGTGGTGGGCCACTCATAGAGCACTCATAGAGCTTCACTTTGATATTGGGAGGATGCAAACATATCTATTCAATATAGATTGCTCAAAAGCGATCAAGTGAAAACAGAGATGAACATGGATTTTCATAAAGAACAATTGTTCGATGGGAAATGTGACCCCAAAAGGAATATTGAGCATTGCATCAAGCAATGGAAAGTTGTGCAAGTACCCTCTCAGCTATCGGTTGAATTATTTTTTCACTCATTAGGTGCGATTCCAAAAACCTAGTACATACATGAAGAGACCAAAAGACAAATGTGTTGGCATGTTTACAAGCAGGTGTGCTTGTCATTGATGGCAAGATCAGAGTATGCAGCGATGGAAAAATAGGGACAAGGTAAGCTTAGGAGGATTAGCGTAGAGTCACACGCAGTGCGTAGGTATGCACCAGGGATGAGATTAACTCATTGCCAAAGCTCAAGAGAGATAGAGTACTCAGGATATTAGATGGATCAAAGGTCAAGGCCTTTGAAACTTATAATTTTTCCAAGTTAGGAGGATGTGTAAGACCGGGAGGAGAAGAGATAGTGTTCATTGTATCCCATTGAGAATTCCCAATGAACGTCAGATCTGAGCCCGAGGTCCGACCGACGTTGGATCCAAGAGAACCTGCACGTTCTTTAAAGATCAAGGTGAGGCGGGGTTACAAAATCCCGAAATCAGGAGGACAGTTTCAGATACCGGGAGTTGGAAGAGTCGAGACTCTTCATCATCAATAGTCCCAGAATCGTGAAATGCGAAACACCGAAATCCCAAAAGCAGGAGGACAGTTTCGGATACCGGGAGTTGGAAGAGTTGAGACTCTTCATCATCAGGAGTCCCGGAAGTGACAAAATGAGAAACACCAAAATCCCGAAATCAGGATGACAGTTTCAGATACCGGGAGTTGGAAGAGTCAATATTTCTTCATCATTAGGAGTCCCAGAATCACGAATTGTGAAACGCCGAAATCCCAAAAGTAGGAGGACAATTTCAGATACCGGGAGTTGGAAGTGTCGAAACACTTCATCACAGAAATACCAAAGTGCCGAAATGCGAAACGACGAAAATCCCGAAATAGGCACATCAACCGGAGTTTTAGATATTGGGAGTTGGAGGAGTCGAGAGTTGAGATACCTCGCAACAGGAGTTCGCGACATGTGAAATCGCAAAATGTGAAATGCCAAAATGATTGAAGCTAGTCCAGCTAAGCTCCTTTTTCAGAGTTTCAGGGATCGCGACTTGGAGAGTCAAGATGCCTCGCAGTAGGAATTCACGACATGCGAAATCATGAAATGGAGAAATGTGAAATGCCAAAATGATCGAAGCTAGTGCAACCAAGCTCCATTTCGGGGATCACGACTTGGAGTGTTGAGACACTTGATCACAGGAATGTCGAATTGCCGAATGTCTAAATGGCGAAATGGAAAAATGTCGATGTAGCTGGTGGTCACCGCCTGTGGTCACGTAAGTGGAAGGAGCTATGATAGCTAGGCTCCATTTCAAGGTTTACACTGTAACTACTAGAAACCACTGATGGTTTCTTCCAGAGGACTCAAAGAGACCTTTGTGTGATTGCCAGAGGAGTTGAAGAGTCTAGAGGAATCTGCCAGTGGAATGAAGACTGTTCATAGAGGCGATTGACAGATGGACGACAGTTGGAGCCTGGAACTACAATAGAGGTAATGAGCTTGACTGTGATAGAGAAGATGAAGAGTCTCAACTGCAAGATAGGCTAAGGAATCTTGGCATAAAACCCAATGATGATGGATGCATGGGTTTAACTGTCAGAGAAGCTGAAGAGTTGGAAGGATGATCAGGTAGAGAAATCGACATGAGGAGAGCATGCACAAGGTGCACAGAGACTATAAGTATGCAGAACAAAGAGGAGATGATTATTGTTGTTGTTGAGAGTGATTCAGGCGTGTAGAAGGAGGAGTGTGCAGTAGTTGAAATACAGAGAAGAGGAATGGTGCATTGAATGGACATGGCACACGGAGAATAAAAGGCAGAAGCATAGAAAGCGCAAGGTATGTGTGCAACAATACAGTGAGACAGTAAAAGAAGGATGAGGTGCTCTTGTAGAAAAAAATAGAAGATCAGAAATCGTAAGAAGATGCAAACAGAGAGACACTGATACAGGAGAGCAGAGAAACATAGCAGAACAGTGATAAGCCTGGTAATCCAATGATAAATATTGTATCACTGTGATAAATTTATATATAACAAACTTTATATTTCAGGGTGGAAGGGAGGTGCTAGGGAGGATTGTTGTCCTCAGAGGTTCAAGTGGGTGCTTGAACACAAGGAGTAGTAGATACCATCTGGTTGCAGCCAGAGAAACCAGGGTGGCAGGGTGGTGCAAGGGAGAATTGTAGTTCTCTATTTTACAGGTTGGTGCTTGTGCGATTGGAAGTTGGTGCTGGAACACTTTGGGAGTTGTTGCTTCCTTGTAGTGGGTGCTAGAGAAACTAGGGAGTTGGTGTTTCCTTCTAGTGGGTGCTAGAGAAACACATGGAGTTGGTGCTTCCTTCTAGTTGATGCTAGAGAAATCAAAGAGTTGGTTCTCTCAGCAAGTAGCAACTTGCAAAACAGAGGCTGTAGCCTCATTATGAGTTGGTGCTCATAAGTATGATAATGTATGTAAAGAATAATTATCATATAAAGAAGAAGAATTTTTTATCCTTTATGGGTTTCTTCAAGAAATATCTGTCTCTGTGTATCTCATATGTGTGAATGATGCTAAATGTTCTATTGCTTACTTCCATGCATTATTGTGATTTTCATTGAGTGCTCTGTAAAGAATTTAAAATAAGCATAATTGTTTAAGCACGGGAACAACTGATTCACCCCCCCCTCAGTTGTCCAACAATTGGTATCAGATCCGGCCCCTTTTATCTAAGGGTAGATCCTAGAGATTACACATGTCAAGCCATGAAGGAAATTAAACCAATAAGCCCCCTCTGTTCAATGGAACAAACTTTGTCTTCTGGAAAGTTAGAATGAGAACTTGCATAATGGATTTAGGTGCAGATGTTTGGGATGTGGTAGATACTGGTTATGTAAAGCCAGTTGTACTAGCTAATAAGGATGACAAGCTAGAATTTAGCTTCAACGCTAAGGCTATGAATGCTATGAAGACTTTTCCCTGCTAAAATTATAATTAGAAGAGGCAAAGAAAATCGAGGACATTCTGAACAACAATTATCAGAAAAGAAGGCAAGATGTAAAGCTCTGGAAGAAGAAGTAGTGAAAACTAGGAAAGAGTTGGAGAAGTTTCAAGCCTTGTATCATTAGAATCTGTCAAGTATCAAAGCCTCAGAGGATTAGCCACCATTCTGAATCAACAAAGGAATCCAAAGTTGAAAACTGGTTTGGGTTATGAAGAGGGATCAAGTAGTGGTCCGCCAAGAAACAAAGAATCCATCAAGTTTGTCAAATCTACAACCAATGACAACAACAAACCTGCAGAAACAAAGGAAGACAATCAGCTGCCCAGGAGGAGTAAAGAAAAAGGTGCCATGACTAAATTTGTAGAACAAAGAAATAATGCACTCCTTGCTCAAGGAAATCATCAACATGGAAGAAATCGACATGTTCAAAGAAGACAACCATTTTCCAGGTACCAATGTTTTTTCTATGGATATTGTTTCATTTGTTCTAACTTTGGTCCTAAAGCTGTAAACTGTTCTTTAAAATTAAATTATGAGCAGTCAAGAGATTCAAGGTATAGATATCTGCCACAACAAAGAATGAGACAATCAAGTAACAAACCACCACAGATTGCAAATCACTTGATGGATGGGAAAAGGACACAGGTTAAGCATAACAATCGTTATGATCCTTTATTCAACGAACCAGAACGTTACATCTGTCATAACTATGGACATAAATCTGTTGACTGTTGCTTAAGGAACTATGAACCAGATTTGAATTCCCCTGCTGAAAATGTCAAGGTTTGGAAGAAGAAAGAAAGTTACAAGTGTGGATTAGTGTTGTCAGCTTAAAGACAAACAAAACCTTGGTATATAGACAGTGGATGATCCAAACATATGATGGGAGACAAAGGTAATTTTATATCTCTAAGTGAAAGCAAATCAGGAAACAAAACCTTTGGAAATGATGCTCCAGGTAAAATAAAGGGTAAAGGGATGGTGAGTTTAAGTAATGGAAAAGGAAAATACCAAGATGTTCTTCTTGTAGATGGGATGAAAAATAATCTGCTCAGTGTAAGTCAAATGTATGACAGAGGATCTGAAGTGGTGTTCACGTCCAAGGACTGCAAGATAAAGTCTGCAAACTTAGGACAAGTGGTAGCCAAAGACATAAGGATAGAAAATAATGTATATGTGCTGAAAGAAGATAGAGAAGAGTGTCATCTAAGAAACCATGATGAAAGATGGTTATGGCATAGGAGACTTGGACATCTAAACTTTGACCACTTAATCAAGCTCAAAAATCTTG
>SNQJ01S0024382.1:28755-78350 GCA_010110895.2 Picea sitchensis
TAAGAAAGTCTGATGAAAGATGGTTATGGCATAGGAGACTTGGACATCTAAACTTTGACCACTTAATCAAGCTCAAAAATCTTGAGGTAGTAAAAGATCTTCCGAGAATATCAAAGCCCCAAGATTCTATGTGTAAAACCTGCCAAGTAGGAAAGCTAACCAGGACATAGTTTAAGTCCAAGAGCTCTACTTCAACAGAGAAACCACTCCAACTAGTTCATATGGATTTATGTGGACCATCAAGACAGGAAGGTACATGGAAAGAAAACTACTTCATGTTGATCATTGATGATTACTCCAGACTTACTTGGGTTGCCTTTCTCAAGGAAAAAGCTGAAGCATTTGAAAAGTTTAAAATATTTAAGGCTTTAACTGAGAATCAAATAGGCAAGAGGTTAAAGGGAGTAAGATCAGATAGAGGAGGAGAATTTATGTCAAGTGATTTCAAGGAATTAAGTGATAAGCATGGGATCAAGAGAGAATACACAATCCCAAGAACTCCACAACAAAATGGAGTAGTTGAGAGGGAAAACAGAACAATGCAGCAAATGGCCAGGTCAATGATGAATGAGAAGAACATTGGTCAAACCTACTGGGTAGAATCAATACACACAACAGTCCATGTTCTTAACAAATCCCACCTCAGAACACAAAGTGACAAGACACCTTATGAACTGTGGTATGGGAGACCTGCTTCAATCAAACACTTCAAAGTCTTTGGGAAATAATGTTACATAAAGAATAATGATGAGAACCTTGGAAAATATGATGACAGGGCTGATGAAGGTATCTTCTTAGGGTATGCTACAAACAGTAAAGGATACAAATGCTATAATAAGAGGCTGCATAAAATGGTTGACAGTATTGACATAAAAGTTGATGAAGGTATCCCAACAAGAGAGGTGTACAATAATGAGTCTTCTACAGAGGATACAACTAAAGCTGAAGATGAACAGGTCCAAGAATCAGAAAATGAAGACTCTGAATCAGATGAAGACACAGATACTCAGACAGACTCAAATCAACAGACAACTTCAAATTCCTCCTCCAGAATCACTCAAAAGAATCATCCTGCAAGTTAGATAATTGTTGAAAAAGACAAAGGTGTACAAACCAGGAGAAATATAATCAAAAACATCGAACAATAACATATAGCTTTCATATCCATGCTAGAACCCAAGAATTTTAATGAATCTAGCAAATATGACCATTGGGTTAAAGCAATGAATGATGAACTTGATTAGATTGAGAAAAACAATACATGGGAGATGGTTCATAGACCTGAAGGTAAAAATATCATTGGTACAATGGTTTGCGTCTGCCATGGAGTCTGAGTTTGAAATGTCTATGATAGGTGAACTGTCATTTTTTCTTGGTCTGCAAATTACTCAGAGGTCTGAAGGGATGTTCATTTCTCAAGAAAAATATCTAAGAGAAATGTTGAAAAGGTTTCAAATGGAATATTCTAAACCTGTGGGCACACCTATGGTTACTGGATGCAAATTAAGCAAGGATGATGACTCACCTGATGTTGATCAAAATTCATATAGGTCAATGATAGGCAGTCTGATGTACATCACAACATCTCATCTAGACATAATGCATGTTGTTGGCATGGTAGGAAAATATCAGTTTGCACCTAAACAGAGTCATTTGCTAGTTGTCAAAAGGATATTCAAATATTTGAAAGAAATTATGAACTATGGCCTATGGTATCCTAAGAATCAGAATTTTCAATTATCAGTCTACTTAGATGTTGATTGGGCTAACTGCATGGATGAAAGGAAAAGCATGAGTGGAGGTGCGTTCTTCTTAGGAGATTCTCTAGTAGAATGGTTGATTAAAAAGCAAGGTTCCATTTCTTTATAAACTACAGAGGCAGAGTACATTGTTGCTGCTACCTGTTGCACTTAGGTATTATGGATGATTCAGACACTTGTAGACTTGGAGATAAAATACGATGCACCGATCCCAATTCATTGTGATAACACTAGTGCCATCAGTGTGTCTAATAATTCTGTATTCCACTCCAAGACCAAGCATATTCCCATAAAATACCATTTTCTGAGAGAGTAGGTCACCAATTAGGTTGTTCAGGTCCATTACATTCCAACCACAGAACAAATTGCAGACATATTTACTAAACCCCTAGCCAAGACACCATTTGAATATCTCCGACAGAAGTTGGGTGTCATCCCGTCTCACACCTAAGAGAGTCCTTCCTATTAGGGGGATTTTTGTATTGATTGAATATCTGATACCTCCTAAAAATACTACAACAACTCAGGGGAGCATTTTTTCTTTGACATTGATGTCAAAGGGGGAGAAAAGCAGTGGTCCGGACTGGATGCTACAGTTGGAGGTCCAAACAGTTTAGTGCAATCATTCACGGTTTCCATCAATGCCAAAGGGGGAGATTGTTGGCATGTTTACAAGCAGGTGTGCTTGTCATTGATGGCAAGATCAGAGTATGAAGCGATGGAAAAACAGGGATAAGGTAATCTTAGGAGGATTAGTGCATAGTCGCACACAGTGAGTAGGTGTGCACCAGGGACGAGGTTAACTCATTTCCAAAGCTCAAGAGAGATAATGTACTCAATATCTTAGACGGATCAAAGGTCGAGGACTTTGACACTTAGAAATTATTCCAAGTTAGGAGGATGTGTAAGCTCGGGAGGAGAAGCGACAATGATCATTGTTTCCCATTGAGAATTCTCAATGAACGTCATATCTGAGCCCGAGGTCTGAATGGAATTCGATCCAGGAGAACCTGCACATTCTTTAAAGATCAAGGTGAAGCGGGGTTACAAAATCCCGAAAGCAGGAGGACAGTTTCAGATACCGGGAGTTGGAAGAGTCGAGATTCTTCATCATCAGGAGTCCCGAAATCACGAAATGCAAAACGCTGAAATCTTGAAAGCAGGAGGACAGTTTCAGATACCTGGAGTTGGAAGAGTTGAGACTCTTCATCATCAGGAGTCCCAGAAGTGCCTAAATGTGAAACACAAAAATACTAAAAGCAGGAGGACAGTTTCAGATACCGGGAGTTGGAAGAGTCGAGACTCTTCATCATCAGGAGTCTCGTAATTACGAAATGTGAAACACCGAAATCCCGAAAGCAAGAGGATAGTTTCAGATACTAGGAGTTGGAAGTGTCAAAACACTTCATCATAGAAATACCAAAGTGTCGAAATGCGAAACGCTAAAAATCCTGAAACAGGCACATCAACCGGAGTTTCGAATACCGGGAGTTGGAGGAGTCAAGAGTCTAGATGCCTTGCAACAGGAGGTCATGACATGCGAAATGGCGAAATGCAAAATGGAGAAATGATCGAAGCTAGTCTAGATAATATCCTTTTTCGGAGTTTCGGGGATCGCGACTTGGAGAGTCGAGATGCCTCGCAACAGGAATTCACGACATGCGAAATCATGAAATGGCGAAATGAAAAATGGCGAAATGATAGAAGCTAGTGAAACCAAGCTCCATTTCGGGGATCATGACTTGGAGTGTCGAGACACTTGATCACAGGAATGTTGAATTGCCGAATGTCGAAATGCCGAAATGTCGAAATGTCAATGTAGCCGGTGGTCATCGTCGGTGGTCACGTAGGTGGAAGGATCTAGCATAGAGAGGCTCCATTTCAAGGTTTGCACTGTAACTACTAGAAACCACTGATGGTTTCTACCAGAGGACTCGAAGAGAATTCTATGTGATTTCCAGAGGAGCTAAAGAGTCTCAAGGAATCTGCCAGTGGAATGAAGATTGTTCAAAGAGGCGATTGAGAGATGGACGACAATTGGAGCTCGGAACTGCAATAGAGGGAATGAGCTTGACTGTGACAGAGAATATGAAGAGTCTCAACTGTAAGACAGGCGAAGGAATCTCGGCATAACACCCAGTGATGATGGACGCATGGGTTTAACTGCTAGAGAAGCTGAAGAGTTGGAAGGATGATTAGGCAGAGCACTCGACATGAGGAGAGCATGCAGAAGCATGGCAAGACAGCATGCACAAAGAAGAGATTATTGTTGTTGTTGTTGAGAGTGATTTAGGCGTGTAGAAGGAGGATTATGCAGCAGCTGAAATATAGAGAAGAGGAATGGTGCATTGAATGGACATGGCACACAGAGCATAAAAGGAAGAAGCACATAAAGTGCAAGGTATGTGTGCAACAAGACAATGAGATAGTAAAGAAAGGTTGAGGTGATCTTGTAGAGAAAAACAGAAGATCATAAATCGCAAGAAGATGTAGATAGAGAGACATTGATACAGGAGAGCAGAGCAGCATAGCAGAACAACAATAAGTCTGGTAAGCCATTGATAAATATTGTATCACTGTGATAAATTTATATATAGCAAAGTTTATATTTTAGGGTGGAAGGGAGGTGCTAGGGAGGACTGTTGTCCTCATAGGTTCAAGTGGGTGCTTGAACACAGGGAGTAGTAGCTTCCATATGGTTGCATCCAGAGAAACCAGGGTGGCAGGGTGGTGCAAGGGAGAACTGTAGTTCTATGTTTTACAGGTTGGTGCCTATGTGACTGGAAGTTGGTGCTTCCATCTAGTTGGTGCTGGAACACTTAAAGAGTTGTTTCTTCCTTCTAGTGGCTGCTAGCAAAACCAGGGAGTTGGTGCTTCCTTCTAGTTGGTGCTAGAGAAACACAGGGAGTTGGTGCTTCCTTCTAGTTGATGCTAGAGAAATCAAAGATTTGGTTCTCTCAACAAGTAGAAGCTTGCAAAATAGAGGTTGTGGCCTCATTATGAGTTGGTTCTCATAAGTATGATAATGTACAGAATGTAAAGAATACTTATCATATAAAGAAGAAGAGGTTTTCACCCTTTATGGGTTTCCTTAGGAAATATCTGTCTCTGTGTATCTCATATGTGTGAATGATGATGAATGTTCTATTTCTTACTTCCATTCATTATTGTGATTATCATTGAGTGATTTGTAAAGAATTTAAAATAATCATAATTATCTAAGCACGTGAACAACTGATTCACCCCCCCCCTCTCTCAGTTGTTTAACAAAATGAACCAGTGGAAGACACTGGAAGACCAATTATACAGAGACTTTTATTTTACTGATAGGACTCATGAGCTTCACTTAGTCCTTCAAATAATTCAAGAGATATTATTTACTGATGTTTGTAAACCCAGATCAAGCCCAGTAGTATGTTCATATCATTCACATTTTCTTCAGTCCAATCAATACCACAACACTGTCATAATACCAGTAGCTTGTTGCAAAGTTGGTAAAGACCTAGAAGAACCTAATTAAGTAGAAGAACTTAGGAACCTCAATATCAAAGAAATGGTAGGGACTAGGGAAATTCATGATACTACACCGAATAATTCTAGTAACACCTATACCCATCCTATGAAGTTGCGAAAAGTAAACATAGGGAGAGAAGAGCATCCTATGATAGCTTTTATAGGGGATTACTGGGATGATCAAGACATGAATGAAATCCAGAGTATATTATAGGAATATGAGGACCTGTTCCCAAAAACCTTCTTAGAATTGAAAGGCATAAAGGGAAACATGGGAGAAATGAAGATCAAGATAAAAATTGACTCTAAACCCGTGAAGCACAAACCATATCGTCTCAATCCCAAGGTAAAATAAAAAGTCAAAAGAGAAATAGATAAAATTTTGGCAGTAGGATTGATCTTCCTGGTCAAAGAAGCAAAGCAGGTTAGTCTGATAGTAATACAACGAAAAAAGGGTATCAAGGACATTTAGGTCTGTGTTGATTATATGAGTTTGAATTCTACATGTGTACACGATCCATTTCTGACACCTCTCAGTGATGAGGTGTTATATCAGGTTGCGGGGAAAGGAGAATATTCATTTACAGATGGATTTTTGGGGTATCACCAGGTCATAATTTTAGATGACGAAAAGAAGAACACCACTTTCATAACTGAGTGGGGGTCATTTGCATACAATGTAATGCCCTTTGGACTAAATAAGTCCCCTACATTATTCTCCATGATTGTTATTGCAACATTTTTTGATTTCATAACAGGTTCCTAGAAGTATATATGGATGACTGGACCATATACAGTTTGTTGAAGGAGCACGTAGGGCTACTCTGATTGATTTTAGATAGATGTCATGAGTTACAGATAGCTATGAACTTGAGGAAGTGTACTTTTTTGTACCACATGGAAACCTGCTAGGACACATCGCTTTTCAGGAAGGAGTAATGGTAGACCTAGCTAAAGTTGCGGTTATCCTAAAAAATGCTGCCACCTACAAGTGTGAACCAATTTTGTAGGATGCTTGGGTATACAGGATATTTTCGTAGGTTCATCAAAAGATATGTCGATATCACAACACCATTGGAGAAATCACTAAAGATGTTTGAATCATTTCGTTGGATGGATGAGTGTGATAAGGCGTTTGATACACTCAAGGAAAAAATCAGTATTGCACCAATCCTTATATACCCCAACTGGGAAATTGAATTCCATGTACACGTGGATGCATCGGGTGTTGTGCTAGGAGATATGTTAGCGCAACCCAGGGAATGTGATATGGAACACCTTATATTCTTTTCCAAAATGAAATTGTCTCAAGTTGAACGCAACTACACAACAATCGAAAGGGAAGGTTTGGATATGATTTATGTGTTGCAAAAAATTTGACACTATTTACTAGGTTCTCATTTTAAGTTTTTTCACTGACCATTCTGTTAGCACTAGAAGTCACACCTAGAATATTGTATATGTAATCCTAATACTCATCATAACGTGAATACTATTCTTTTAAAGAGTGTGGAAAATGGATGTGAAACTCAGTTTATGATGTCAATCACAAAACCTTCCATGAAATACACACTAGCAAGCAAGGATTTGAATAGCTTCAAATCAATGTTAGGAGATATAAATGAAACAGAGAAGACTTAGTAAGAAAAATGAAATATGTGTATCAATTTACATCGGGTATTCCTAGGACACATATGGAAGAGAACTCATTTGAATAAGAACTTCTTAATCCAAAGAGAAAAACACTTTGATCAACTTGCATAAAATACCACAATAAATCATTTACTGTAATAAAGAAACAAGCATCATCATGAACCCTTCACCAGAGACTAATACCAAAGTGAGACAGAACATAGATGAAAGTATGAAAAATATTGGTTTTTCACCATTAAATATTCTTGAGTCTGGTACATACATCAGGGAAACTATGTTGCAATATGAGACTAAAGATAAGAGTTTTTCTCCTCAACCATCCAAACCTCCTATAAAGTTACAATCTATCTTAAATAAAAAAATCTCTAAGAAAACCTCTATAGAATTCATCACCTAATTTCATCATAGGATTATATGCCTTATAAAGGCATGGTAACAGGTGTAAAAAAATAAAATAACATGTTACATAATTCTATTTTGCAGGAAAATGTTGGCAACGTATAAAACAACCCTTAACAACTGGCGATGTGGCTTTACTGCATGCAACTCCTTGAGGAAGGTGGCCTTCTGATGTAAAAATGAACCCCTGAATGCTGGTATGATTTCAAATTGACACTTGACAATCCCTCTCACCTTCAAAATCTTCATTAATCCAAGTTCACATCATTTGTGCTACAAACTGTCCTAAAACACCTAGTTCGCAACGTCAGTGAGTCTAGGCACTGCGAACTTTCCTGTAGAATCTTGTTTACTTACAAAAACTATTCGAACCTTCAAGAATTGCACAAGAAGTGGGATAAACCTTCCATAAATGCTACAAACTTATTACAACATGGAAGAGGAAACATGTGAGGATGCTAAGTTTAGCTCAAAATCTAAAATCATCACTTAGTGTTGTAACTTCATGCAAAAAGTAAACCATGAAAAAAATGATTTTGATGTGAAAGATCATCTTGTATTCATCTTTTCATTTTGGTACTCCTTCTAGTAGCCACCTTAACCAACATATCCAGATTTATTTTTTCCACTTCCTCTCTGAAGGGCTGCAACTATGCTTTTAATTTCCTAATCTCGGCTTCGCAAGCTCTCTTCTGCTTATATACATTCTTGAGTTTCATGTGAAGGGGAAAAGACCTCTTATCCATGGTCCTTTATTTATCAATTGTATCCTCATACAGATATAACATATCCTTTATCTTGATTCGAGACTCCAAATATTCCTTTTTCAACTTGTCAATTTCAATTTTTGTATCCTTAAGTTGCCTCCTGATTCTTTTGAAAGTAGGGTTACTTTCATGAGGAGGAGTGTTGAAATCAATAACCTCCATGGGCTGCTTGGAAAAATGAAATTTTTCCTTTTGATGAGATGAATATTCTGTTGTATCATCTTCCATAGGAACATGCTGTTTATATGCTAATCTAGTAAAAGGTATACTAGTTTTGACTGTTTCTGCAACAACTGGCGGGGGAAAAACAAGGTTTTTTCCTTTCAACTTCCTTGATTTGCTTGATGGTATTTCCATAGGTGTAGGTTCTGCCACAGGTGAAAATTATCTGTCAGGAGGTTGTGAGGGACCACCTTCTTCTTCTTTATCAGTAGCCTAAAAATATTTATCACTCCTAATCATCCTTCTGTTCTTGCCTAAATATGAATGCATAGTCTTCTTGATAGGGGTAGGAGTTTTTATTTTGGACTGTGGTGTAGGAGACATATCTAACTGAAAATATGATGCAACTAGGAAAGTTTCCTAGTTAGTGTTAGTCTTCTTCAACTCTTCCAATACTAGAAACTTGATTAAACCAGAGTGAAAAACACTGGTATCCACCTGCTTGGACTTAGCCTAGACTCTATCTGACATCTTTCCAATACTCTTGAAAAGGTAAAATGGAAGGTTCATGGATTATTTCCCAGTGAAGTGTAGTAGTAATATGATATGGTATTGATATATCATATTGAACCTTCCTTCACATGTGAAGTACCTTTGGATGACCCTGAACATATTGTCAAAATATTCCAGAATGTGACTTCTAGGCACTCCTTTGGATAGGTTGTCTCCTTGATACAGATGTTTAAATAGTTTATTGGAGAAAGAAGAGTTCAAAAACATGGCTTTAAACCACTTCTCATCACAATCAAGTATCTCTGTGGCTACATAAATAGAATTCTCAGAGACTTCAAACTCCAACATCCCCACCTTAGTCTTTGTCCCACTGAAGTTTAGTGCAAACTTCTTAGCCACTTCAGGATGTCCTCTTTGCATTTTCTGACAAAAATTGAGGCAGGCCACCCTCTGAAAAGCTTCCTTGAAAAATGGTTTAGAATTGATGAGTTGCATGTCATGTGGTTCATCTCTCACAATATATCCCCCTTTTTGTATCTTCTTTCCTTGCCGACTGTCCATAATTACTTTCTTGAAAACCTCCTATAACCTCTTATGACAATCGCTATGTGAAATATAGAATAAAACTATAATTTTTAAAGTTTGATTATAGAGATGACACACTTAGGGTTCACCTGACTGAAAAAATTATACACAAAAATAGTGTGAAGTTGAGCTAGTTGCAAGTAGGGAATGAAAAGATGGACAACAATTCAATCTGAAAGAAACTACAGACAAGATAAAATAAGAAAATATGTGTAAAAAAAATGGTTTGTAGTGCCAATGGTTGTGTTCGTAGTGCCAGTCTACAACACAATTGAACTAGGATTTATAAAAGACTGGAAATAATTTCCATGTTTGAGAGGGAACGTATAATTGACTGGTTAAAAACTGGGATTTAGAAGAATCTAAATTTGACAAGGGTTTGGTCAATCAAAAGACAGAGGGTTCACAACACTAGTCTACAATGCACAATTTGCAGTGCAGGGTTATAATGGATAGTTTGTAGCCAATAAATGGTAGTGGGTAATATTATTGTTTGCAGGAGGAAGCTATAGGATGACCCTGTGAGATAAAAATATCGAAAAATTTCCAGGGTTTAGAACACTAGGACTATGGGTTTTAATGGTGTAGAGAGTTGGCAACGCATTGAACATTTAACAGTTTGCAGTGCATCAACAATATACAATATTTTTACATTCTCAATCAACCATTTAAGAAAAATGAAATCGTCAAAGGAGTACCTGGTGTATCTGAACTTAATATGTTGTTTTGTGAACTCGAGTTGGAATTAAGTTGAAGCATCCAATCCTTTTCAATCTACTACAACTAGTTCACAGTGCCAGTCTGTAGCGCCAATTTTCAAACTCTAGTAGTGTGCTTCATTCAAACTAATAGAGTTGTTCCTTGACATAATCCTGAAAATCATAATGAATTGAATGTGATGAAGATGATGAGATATCCCTTGACACATTTTCAAAGTGAAATGATGAGAGATTAGTGCATAAGGTACTTCTTGGTACGTTGCAAACTTTTAGGTGAGTTGGTAGGAAGTAAATCTGACAACTGATTTGACCTTCAAACAGTTGCAAGTGACATAATGGAACTTTTGTACACACCCTTGAGAGAATACATATGATGATGATGATTTTAAGATTAGGGGTGTGAGCCATGCTGACCCTTATTTCCTTCATGATGATAAATAACCATGACACCAAGGCTCTTATCAAGACTAAAAACAAGACTATTCTTATGGGAAAAAAATCAAACTTGAATTATGACATGAGGTATAACCCAAAGCCTAAAATTAAAAGTCCCTATAACTCAAAACAAGACAAATCCAAAGATGTTTTGACCCATACACATCCTATGTGATAACACATTCTACGATGAAATACCTTGTAAATAAGCATGTCCTTGAAGGAATGATTTGGAGGTGGATCTTACTCTTCCAAGAGTTTTCCTTCAAGGTAATTTTTAAACTTGTAAGATGTAATGTAGGACTAGATTACCTACCAAGACTGGAATCAGGAGAAAGTGGAGGATCAATGGATGACCATCTCCTTGATGCAGACATGTTTCAGATTAAAGTTATTCTAGAATATCTCGAAGAGATTGCTTCTTTCCTCAATACAAGGACTTGCCCAGAGAATTATTCCGCAACCCATAAGACGCACCTGGTGGTCCGTGAAGAAGATTACCAACTAATTGCAAGACAACTCTATAATATGAGACTCGATATCATTCTGAGAAGGTGTGTCCTAAACCATGAAAGGAAAAATATCATATGGGAATTCCACAATGGAGTTGCAGGAGGACACGTTGGAGGGAAATATACAACATAGAAGGTTCTCCAAGCTAGATTATGATGGACCACATTATTCAAAGATGTTAAAATATATGCTAGGTCTTGTGATGTTTGTCAATGGGTAAGGAAACCACCACATAGATATATCATTACCAAAAAACCCCCTATGACTACACCAGGGTTAAAAATGTAGGCAGATCAATTAATCGTCTAAAAGTCAACTACTTCTCTAAACTACCCCAAACATACCAAAACTCATACAAGAAAATCAAAGATGCGGGAGATCAGATAAATATACCTCTACTCCGTGTTCGATGATGATCCCCTCGCACTTGAAAGTTTTGCTGACTGCACGCCTCCTCCCGTGGCTAACCTGCATTCAAAGATAGGAAAACAAAAAACTGAAAGCATGGTATTTCATATACAAATTAGGGTTAGATGTTAGAATTTCAAAAAACAAACCAATAAAAGCATTCAATACACCATTATTTGGGTCAGGAAAAGTAACTCTTTTATTAATAACTCAATGATTATACCTTTACAATCAAAGCCGGCTACCGCTCCGTGAACCTGGTCCGGGCTCCTCTTCACCAAGCTCCAAGTGCACCTTTGTATGGCTTCTCCTTTCAACCTTCTGATCTCTTATTGGGAAGTGAGTGGGTTTTGATGGAGGAATGAGGGCTAATGGGGAAATGCTGAGGCAATTCTCACAAAAGGGTTGCAATAACTTGGGCAAGGAGGGGATGTGAAATGGGCAGAGTTTCACTGTTCCTATGTCTAGATGTAAAATGAGACCCCAACACCTCATTTTATATGACAAAAGTATATTTATTCGGTTGGGCGACTGGCTACAGAAGGTGGATTAGTTGGGAAACTGCCCAATCTCCTGTAATCTCAACGAATTCCTTGCAATTTTTTATTTTTTGCAACTTTTGCAAGTATACACGGGTTGAAATGGTGTAGTATGCATATGTACATGAGTTGTAGTGGTGCAACAAGGATATGTACATAGGAAGTATTGGTGCAGGGCACAGACATCTTCAAAAAATGGGTTTTTTAGAAGAGCAACTCAATAGTGCTTTGGAAAAAAAATGCAAGTAAGAGAGCCAAAGGCCAGGTATGCATGTGTAGAGAAATTTAGGGTTATAATAGATGCCCCCTAATGTGTGAGGTCAGAAGAACATATGATGGCCGAAATAAATTAAAAAATCTTCACCAATGTACGAAACGAGTGAACCGGGGATCAAAATTCGGGAGGTGCCATCTGCAAAATAAAAATTGTCTCTCTGAGGTGGGCATACCCATGCTCGAGATGAAATAAATCATGGCTTGCAATCAAATACATTGCAGATCCATGTCATATAACTATATAAAGTGTATCCATGATCAATACACATTGGATCGACATCTCAAAATAAAAGATATATAAGTATAGTATCCATCTTCAAGAAGTCGATAATGCCTGGTGGCTGGAGATGAGGTATTCATAACTCGAGAAACAACTTCAAGATATTCAAAACTTAGGTAAGAGTACAATTTGAGTGTATGAATTCACTACCCAGAGGTCTCCGATGACTCGTCGAGAAAAGATAAGAGGATCTCGATGATCAGGCAGAGAACTTCGTTGATTTTGAATCAAGACTTGATTGGAATTTCGGGATGGACCGATCATGAGGTCAAGGGAAAAAATGCAGAAAGGTCAACTCGGTTTGGGTGAAACTTCCCTAGGAAAAAAGAATGAAAGATGATTAGACTCGGGTAGCATGACATTGACATAAGTTCACGGTGTAGGAGGCAACACAAACTCTCCATCTGTTTGGAAGAGTAACCAAACAGAGGAGGACATAGCTCTATGTGGCGAGAATAAATTCCTATGGTAATATTAGATCCCAATGCTTGAAAAAAAACCAAAGGATGTGCTTTATCCAAGGGTGACTCATTGTGCTGCCAAAAAATAATATATATTTCGCGTCCCCTCTTTTTGGTTTTTTTTTTTGTTTTTTTGTTTTTCATTATTTTAAAGAGCTTGAAAATGAATAAAATAATGATACATTACAAAGGAGGAATGAATGTCGCAAGAAATCATACTAGTTCCAGGCGCAAGGAACACACTAATGCTCAGAGAAAGGAGATATGTGTAGGGAAAGGACACTTGCGGAAAATTCCTCCATGGGTCAGGGTGTCGGGTTGTAGAGGCAAAGTGCTACAAGGATTGCATATAAGGCATGCCTCAAAGGTTTAGTTGAGAGAAACATGGAGCCGACATTAGCCCAAATATGAAGAGATTCAAATGAGATTAGCAAGACACAATGAAAACCCCCTTCAATGTAATTTTAACGAGCCCAGAGAAGGTAAGATCGATAGTTTTTTCACGTTTAGAGAGTCTAAAAAAACATAAAATAAGACTCCAAGGGGTACCTTTTTCAGAGATAGTCTAGTCGGTTTGAAAAAGGGGTAAACTGGCACCGAAAAGAATTCTATTCAAAACCATTTTAATGATTGTGACAAAGAGAAGATCACTCGACAATCTTTTCAATTTTAAGGAGTCTGAAAAGAGCTTAACTATTGACTCACATCCATTTTAGCTTGAAAAAGTATAAAAGTTATTGAGGAGAACTCTCCTGGCGAGACGAATCTCCCGAGGCGTACCTTTTTCCTCCATAATCCACAGGCCGAAAAAGGGGTAAACTCATGCCAATAGATCTTCTTCTGTACCAATTTAATGTGTGTGAAGGAACAAGGTCACTCGACGATCTTTTCAATTTTAGGGAGTCTAAAAAGAGATTAACTATGGACTCCGTGGTTCCTTTTTCATAGGTAATCTCTAAGGCTCGAAAAATGTGATAAACCAAAACCAAGGAGAATGTTCCTTTTTTGTAAATTTAGTCCCTCAGGCCCGAAAAAGGGTTAAACTTATACCTGAGAATACTCTTCTAGCAAACCAAGGTCCCTAGAGTATACCTTTATTCATACAATTGACCATTCAGACCGAAAAGGGGTAAACTACCGGTGGAAGGACATGCCTTCAATTTTGAGTTTGGCGAGCGTGAAGGGAAACAAGATTGCTCGACAATCATTTCATGTTTAGAGTGTCTGAAAAGGGCTTAAAGAAGACTCCAGAAGGTTACTTTTCTCAGTTAATCTAGAAAATATCGAAAAGTATAAATACAGTCTCGTCAGATGTTGCTTTCGGATTTGAAAGAGAGATTGAAAGAAAAAAAGTGTGCTCATTTTGGGAGTCCCAAGGATGATGCCAAGAGTGATGGTGTATCAGATGAATGAGGCTCAAACTCATAATCATGACAGGACTAACAAGGACTCTCAAGCCTAAAGTCATTATAGACAGCATGGATGCCAAAATGCAACAAGGATCTATCCAGGGCATCCATGTAAAGATAAACTCTACCACCTAATCATGACACTTCTAAAGAAACGATGACGGGTCCATGTTTCACATCGGTGGGATCGATCCTATGGAAAAGAGGAAAAGACAACAAGATGCAAAAAGTGGAGATGAAATCCTAACTTATATGCAAAAAGTTGGAAAAATGACTTTTACCAAAGGATTTTTAAAGTGACCCATCTCTCAAAAAGTTACTAAACCAAAAGGAAAAGTATATCATAACATATAATAAGAAACTCAAGAACGAAATTAAATGATTTCCAAGCCAGATAAAATGACAAAGGGGGTCAAAAAAGTGGCAAAAGGGTCAAAAAATTCTATAAATAGAAGCCAACAATTCATTTTCACCATTGGAATTTGAAAATTAACCAAAAGGTAAAAAATACCCCTCTTCTAAAGAAGTTGATAATGAGAGATTCAGTGGACGAAATGAACTTCCGCTCGGACCAATTAAGTACAAATGTATCCCTCCTGCATTTCCATTCTTTCTTTTTTCATTTATTTTTGTTTTTTTGGGGGGGTGCGCTCTCCTAAAAAAGAGCGGTGTTGTGTGTATGCGGGTTGTCCAAGGACATAACACGTATGTACTTGGGCATAAAACACTCTACCCGTCATATGCAAATATGATCAAAACAACCCGTGTACACCCTCAAAAGAATGGAAAAAATTGAGAATGCAAGAGCTAACTCCCTTTTGAATTTCCTTGGAACATGATGTATGTCCATTGGAGGGAGAGGGAACATGAGGACATCGATATATTGGTTGATAAGGACCTTGCTACCATTTCCGCATTGAAACAAGATGGGTTGTGGAAGTTCTTTCGGTGTTTGTTTATGAGGGCACAACCCAGGCTACCAAATGCCTTGGTTGATTACTGACATCCAGATGTAGAGGCTTTTATGATAGAGGGGAAATTGTTGACTCCAACGAATGAGGATATATACTTCTTGACTAGCCTCTCAAGGAGAGGGGAACCAATAAATATTCTCACCTTTCCCCCCGGGCCTTTCAACATTGAGGATTACATCATGATGTACTATGAGGCTGACACTGAGAAGGTAGGTTCTCAAGTGCCCATTCACAAGATCACCAGCTTGTCACTAAGGGTGATCCTATTACTTATTCAATGGATTACTGGATCTGCGGCCCTTCACCAGGCATCCCAGGCACATATGCATTATGCAATTCAGTTCCAGGAGGCACATCTATTCGAATGGAGCACGACCATGCTCACATGCATGAAGAGGCAATTGACAGAGTGTCGAGAGCATATCAACAAAAAATTCGGTTTTGGCACCATCCTTTGCTAATTATTGTTCTTCGAGAGTGCCCAATATGATTCCTAGAGAGACTATATGAGGGCATGTGGCATCCTTCCCAACATTATGTAGATGGGCAACACTGCTGCCACGAAAGGGGGGAGGAAGGACCATAGAGGCCTTCGATGACAAATTCTTCGACTGGTGGGAATGACAGATTCCAACCACAGAGGACTAACCCTATGCTGGAATCAAATTTTCCAGGGATCCGGACATGCACGTGCCTCCCGGAGAGATGCGAGGAGAGCTAGGTACATGTTTTTAAAGTTTTTTAATTTTTAATTTCTTTTATATATATCATTTTATATGCATCAAAGTACTGAATTTTGTATCTGTTATGTACATATGTGGGACCAGTGCACCCGACGAATTTCATGAGGACTTGATGGCATCCTCGACCAGAGGCAGGACCAGTAGTAGCCGGTGGACTATTAGTCGCAGGGGAATCTCCAGCCTGAGAGGCTGAGAGAGTTTTGAGGTAGGTGGAGCGGAACCTCACCACACTCACTCATATAGTTCCTATGGCCAAGATCGATGATCTCCCACCTTCCATGCAACCTCATGTAGTGGGGGTGCCACATACTTGGGTCCAACTTTTTCAGCATTTATCTAACGTCGTTGTTCACTACGGTAGGGAAATTCAGCCCCGAGCTTAGATAGGCTAGACTATTATGTGTCGAGGGAACCTTTGTATGTTTTTTAGGGCATAATCCTCGTAATGTATACCGAACCTTATTTTTTGAGGCGTTCACGCCCACCTATGTACTCCTAACATTTTTGACATACACACATATGGATCACATTTTTTTACAAATGTATGTACATGTGTATGTGTGTGCTTCTTTTTATGTGTGTGAAACATGCCAATCTAATACTTGATTAGCTAGAGTATCTATCATTTGATTTAATCTCGTAGGAACATGGATATACATAATGTAATCAAAGTAATGTTCTAAGAGACGTACCCTAATGAAACGGCAATACAAAGTAGGATCATAAATGCGATAAAATCCATTTAACTAGGACACAACCAGTTGAGCATCTAAGTAGTCCTGGAGGTGAGAAATGTCGTGCAAAAAAGTGTCACGAAGCAAATCTATCACTGCATTGTACTTGACAAAATTGTTTGTGGTGTCGCCTAGAAAGATACCTCCGGAAGATAGCAACTTCCCTTCAGGTGTGAAAATAACCCAAGTAGTGGAAGCAAGCCTCCGAGTGTGTCAGCTAGCGTCGTCTGTGAACCCAAAGAACACCTTTGATTCACTTGACATCATCCACAGTGAAAAATATGACATACATAATGACACGTCCATAAAAAAAGAAGACAAAAAACTGTATAAGAACTATATATATGTACAAGAAGTCACCCAAATGACCAACCTAAGAGTAATACTCTTGAGGTAGAGCCCATTTCTAGGCTTTGCCAAGGAATTTCCCTCAAAGTCAACCAGATAGTAAGCGCCCTTTTTTAAGACCTCTTTCATGATGAAAGGTTTGAACCACATGGGTTTGAACTTGCCTTCCCTCAGGGGATCCTTGTCTTAATCATAGACTGGGACAAGATCGCCTTCAGAGAAAATCCGAGGATGAACGAACTGATCATATTGACACTTGACTTGTTTCTTATGATCCTCATTGGTTAAGGCTGCATCACAACGTTTCTCATCGATATGCTTGAGAGATAATAGGTGTTCCTCAAGCGGTGAAGTGCTTGGTTGTAACTCCACTGCCAAATTTAAAGACAGGATCTGACACTCAATAGGAAAGACTGCTTCTAGACTGTATATGAGTTGAAAAGGTGAGAAACCAGTGGCAGTCTTTACAGATGTTCGGTAGGCCCATAATGTCAAGTACAACATCAAATGCCAATTTGACTTGGCATAATTGATCGCCCGCTGAATAATAGTCTTGAGAGACTTATTCACAACTTCTACCTTACCATTCTCTTATGGGTAGTAGGGTGATGAATGTTCTTTCCTCAACCCAAGATTTGATGTTAACTCAGTCATCATTTTGTTTTGGAAGTGACAATTTCATTTGGGATGCCAAACCTTCCTACTATTTGGTTAAAAATGAAGAGAGTTGTTATTTCTCCATCATTGTTAAACGTTGGCATAGCCTCGACCCACTTTGTGAAGTATTCTACTACTACGATGATATAATGATGCCCCCTGGCTGAAGCCAGGTGGCATGTAGTAAAATCAATCCTCCACTTAGTGAAGGGAACAACAACGATGATGAGAAATATGGGAGCAGGGTGTGTCTGCATCTTCCGAGAGAAGATCTGACACGGGTGGCACTTCTTGACTGACTCAACACAATATTTGATTAACGTAGGCCAAATGTAACTGGGACATACAATCTTTTGGGTTGTTGCCAACCTAGAAAAATTACCACCACATGCTCAAGTGTGGTAGTCATTAAGAACAAGCTCTGCTTCCTTGTGTATAAGGCATCAACGAAGAATTCAATCTACTCCTCGACGATACAAAGTGTCATTGAGTATGAGATAGTTTCGTGCTTGATGGTGAATTCATCGACGCTCATCGCAGGAAGCATAAGCAAGGCACTTCAAAGTCTGGAGATAGGCTAGTATATCTCCATACTAGTTGTTTGAAGATGCGATCAGAAAAAAATTTCCTTTGATAGGCGATTCTTCGGGTGTAACATCACTTGATTCGACCAAAAGTTTCGAAATAAGTTCCGCAAAGACCAACGACTTTTTGGATTTTGTGGAAACAAAATCCAAGTCAAATTCCTGGAGGATTACAATTCATCTACTGATCTTTCCACCAATGACTCATCATGTCAACACATATTGAAAGGGGTTCACAATGTCAATCATGGCGGTCTTGCGAAGAATAATGTAATGACATAACCATTGGAGAAAATGCACTGCTTCCAAAGCAAGCTTCTCAACATGGGAATAGTTGAGTTTCGGCCCAACTAGGCCTCAAATCAAGTAATAAATAGCATGCTCCTCGATTAGATCGTCCTCTTGAACCAAGACCATGTCGATGGTTGACTTTTCAATGACCAAGTACAACAAGAAATATCTATTATAATCAGGAGTCCATAGAAGAGGCACAGACATAAGGGTGCATTTCAACGCTTCAAAAGAGCATTGAGTAGATTCGTCCCAACAAAAGGGGACTCCCTTTTTCAATAGACACATGAAACCTTTAGTGATCTCAGTGTAGTTTGCGACAAAACGTCRAAGAAAGTTCACTTTCCCCTGTAAGCTCTGAAGCTGGGGTATTGTGCATGGGGGAGGCAACTGAACTATTGCATCAACCTTAATAGGATTGACCATGATCCCTGTTGTCGAAACAATGAAACCTAAGAGACGACCCGATGTCATGCAGAAACTGCACTTGTTAGGATTCAAGCGAATCTGATAGTAGCGACATTGTTAGAAGATTAGTCGGAGGTGTGTGGGATGATTAGATCTCTTGCATGAGCATGATGCTAGATCCTAAAGATAAGCCTCAACTATATGTATAAGGTATTGGAAAGAAAAAGGCATGGCCTGCTTAAAAGTGGCTCCAACATTCTTCAGGCCAAAAGGCATCTTACAATATGCAAATGTGCCCCAAGGACAAATAAAAGATGTTTTATGCTGGTCTTCGGGTTTGATATGAATCTGGTTATATCTCGAAAAACCATCCATGAATGAAAATACCTCACAGCCTGCACATTCATTGACAATTTGATCGATGAATGGGGTGGGAAAATTGTCTTTCGGACAAGCCTTATTCAAGTCATGGAAGTTCATGCACACGTGAATCGTACCCTATTTTTTATTAATCGAAACGAGATTTGACACCCATTCTATCAACTGTATGGGGTAGATCAAACCAGCTTTAAGAAATTTCTCTACTTCAGCCTTAATCGCTGCCTCTTTTAGAGGATTCACTAGATGAAGCTTCTGTTGGACCAGCTTGGCTTCATGATAAGTTGTTATCTCATGTTCGACAATTCTTGGATCAAGCCTAGAATCTCCTCATAAGACTAGGAAAACATGTCGCATAATTCCTTAAATAGCTCTGTATAAATTCAAATCTCTTTAGGGGAGAAGTCTGCTCCGATGAAAAAATTCTCCATGACACCAGGGGTTATGGAGATATCTATAGGTATCGTTTCAACGATACTCACCATATTTCCCTTGGCATAAAATGTGTGCGTAGACAGAGGATTAATAGGACAAGACCTATCTCCAGTCATAGTCAACACAAATTCACCTGCCTTTATTCTTCTTAACTATGGGAGGAAGTAAGATCTGTGATGGAGATCATCATAGGGTTTGTTTGGACCAGTCAATGCCTCAATAATTGCCTCATCTGAGGGAACAACTAGGTCTAAAGAATCTGTAGTGGCAACGGAACCTTGAGCCCAAATAGGCTCGAGAACTGGATCTAACTCCTATGTAGGAGTCATATCAGGGTCGACCAAAGCTTGATAGACAATGATGTATGCATATTCTTCCATGGAAAAGGGCATGGCCATGCCCGAATTCCTTGTCCCTTTCATCGAGGCTTATGGGGAAGGAAGATTCTACATAACGTGAAAGTAAGTCATTCAGAACAACGTCATTTGAAAATTTTCAGCCCTAGGCTAGTTGGGGGCAACCAAAATAATCTTGACATCGCCAGAAGGAGATGGGTAATGGAAAGTACCCATCAGTGATGGACACAAACTAAACCCTACGTTGATGGTTCCGGGTTGAGGATTATCAATCATCGGGACCGTGGATGCCCTCGATGAAGGCTCAGGATGGGAGAAGGACAATTGGTCAATGGTCACGATTCAACCCTCTTATGGAAACAACAAGACCTAAAAAACTGTAGCAACCAAAGCATGCATTGCATAGGTCCAACTCCTCCCTAACAAAAGGTTGTATTCGAGAGGCGCATCGACCACTTCAACTTCGATGCACACGGTATTTCCTCCCAACTGCATGGGGAAAAAAGGAATGGTTCCATGTGGTATGAACACATGACTGTTGAATGTTGTAAGAAGTGTAGGAGACATAGAAAAAATGGGTTGGCCAATGGCCTTCCAACATGCCAATGACATCACACAAGTTGAGGCACCCTCGTCAACTACCGTGCGGAAGATATTTCAAGTAAAATATTTCATAGTGTAAGCCACTACTATCTGAAATGCAACGTGGTAAGGAAGACAAGGTTTTAAGTCGGTTGGATCAAGAACGATCGCTCCTGGGTTACAAGTCTCTATAGATTCCAAGGAGGATAATGTATCATTTATCTACGAAGGGAAGCTCTGGAGGAATTCCAAAGCGGACATCGCACAAGGGGTTTGTTCCAAATATTCCACAACATAGTAGTTCTGCGCAGCCCTCGCGTTAGGATTATGAGAATATTTCTTGAAAACACTTTTGGGGATGCGTGTCATTTTTTTTCCCATTGTCTTCTCAATCTAGAGATGAACTGGTGGGTTTGTGGCTTCTTTACCCTTTTCGATAGATTCCAACATTCCATAATATCGGGTCATGGTCTATATATGAGCGTCACCTTTCAACATGTAAACATTTGCGGTTGAGGTATTACTAGTAGATGTGGGGGGTCCCTAACTGCCCCCTTCCGTGCTTGAAGATGCTGAGGCTTGAGCCATGTTTTTCCCATGTGGAAATGGGTTATTCAGCACAATAGGTTGTTGTTGCACCAATATCTTCTGGGCCTATGCAATTTGAGAGAACAAGTGAGTTGAGTGGTCTTCCGTGTAAAGGTTACACAGATACTTTGACTTTCTCTTCTCTGTGTTTCCCCCGCCAACATTGTTACTAGCCTTTTTTTCCCCTTTACCTTTATTGTACCATTGTTTTTTCTTTCCTTCATGTCGCTGGTTGGACTTCTGGTTCATTGACTGCACACTGTGTACATCTGATTTTGGGTAGGAGGAACAACCGAACCAGAGGTATGGCTGGCCACAGTCTGTTGTCAACAATTGTTGCAATTGATTTGACAATAGATTAGTGGAATTTCCTTGTGTTGAATCCACTATACCATCGACATGTGGTCCAGAATTTTGTTTGGCCTTATCAAGGATGGATCGTGGCACATCTAGAAAGATATCATAGAGTAAGACGGACTGAGAGAAAATTAGTTCGAGCTGTTGTGATCTCATTATCGCCTCCTCCTCTAAAAATAGTCCTGAATTTGCAACATCCTTGGATAGAACTGGTACCAAAGACTTCAGGAACCACTCCAATAATAAATCCGGTGGGACCTGTACCTTAATCAAGCTCTTCCGACGCTGCCATTCTCGTATGTGATCTGAGATATGGTCGGGCTTAGTCTTCTCAAAGTTGGCCAACAACTCAGTTTTGACATCGTATGTCACAAGTAGTTGGAAATGGTTTAGGAAGACCATCGCCAAGTCGCTAAAGTAAGAATACCTTGAGCGATTGAGCTCAATATACCATTTTGCGGCACCCTCGATAAGAGTGCATTGAAAAAGGTGCAATTGTATGGAGTCATCTCACAGCGAGTTTGACGAGCACCATAAGTGGAAGGTTGTCACATGATCACTCGGGTCTTCGCCAGGCTTGCCTTTGAATTTTAGATGATTTGAAGGCAACTTAGTGGGCATGGGGGGCCAACGCAGATCATGAAAAATTGGGTCATTAAGAAACCTTGAAAAGTATGGAAGATGTAGCATTTCTAGAAATGATAGTTTGGGTTGGGTACTATGTACAGGAAAAAGGGGGCCTAGAGTTTGACTAGCACCAGGTTGCCAGGAAAATTTGGGTTGTTGGCCAAGGTTTTGGTATAAACCGTGGCCTTGAACAACATATGGAAATTGTGTTTGTTAGGATATCATCAGTTGATTCCTGTAATTGGATGACGTGGGTTGGATGGGGATTGTTCCCTGCATTTTGTTCCAAGGATTTTGGAAGGGGATGGATCTAGCCGATTCAACGGGCATAAGTACTGAGCCTTGCCTGGGGTTCCATTGACCATGGAAGGGGTTTCCCCCGACCAACATCCCTTGTGAGGGAACCGATCCCTACCAAGGATTCCAAATTCCTTGTGAGGAGAAAACTCCTGTACTAGCCCCCTATGTCGAAATAGTACCCTGCACATAATTTTTTTGCCCAAAACCAGGGTTTCCCCCAGCCGAGACGACAACCGAAGAAAAAGTGTTATTAGCAAACGCGTCGAACAAAGAGAACAATATGGATCCCACTGGCATAGTGTAAGACGAAGGTCCTAAACTGTCTACTCCAAACAAACTGTAGTTAGTGTTCGACACGATGGGTTGTTGGAAAGCACCACCGAGTGAGGGGGACGGAGGAGGTATATGACCCCCACCGTAAGGGATAACATTGAAGGGAATTGGAGTTCCCCTAGTAGATCCTTGCATGAGAGAATTTGATCTCCCTGCCCCCAGACCCATGATCTGTAAGTTGGATTAGGTAAGGACTGAATTCGAATTGAAGTCGGGCATCCCATATGAAAATGGAGGGCCCGTCACACTCTACGTAAATGGAGCAGTGGTCGTCGTTGACGATGGTATCATACCACTACTTGAAGTAGAGGGAGTCGAAACCAATGTGGTCCGGACCAACGAAGGTGGGTTAGGAGGCAACATATCCCCTTTGGTAGTAGCCAAAACAAAAGTATGAGGACTCCCAGACAAAGTAGTAGCATTTTCTTCCATGGCTTCTTGTAAGATTATCTGACACTCGTAAGGTGTCACCCTCTGAGGGACAACTTGTACTAATATTGGCACCGACAATTCAATGATCATAGGGTTGGCTGGCTAGAGAGCTTCTTCTCCAAGTTCAGAAATAGAAGGTTCCTCCAGATTTGAGTAATTGCCTCTTGGAGCTGACTCGGGCACAATTTCTTTAGGCCCGATCGCTTTGAATGACCCTTGTTGGTCAAGTCTTTGTCGTAACGGTGGCGATGGTGTCTCTAATGTAATTGATGACATGCCTTGAAGCCTTCGCGACCAACGAAGCTCTTGATCTTACACTTTGTGAAAATATCAATGACACAATAAGGCTTTAACTAGCGTTTAAAACTAAGCACACACTAGAAGAATTACCTTAAGATAAATCAAGCAAAACAGTATCTAGTAGGAAGAAAAGTTACACTATTAACACTAGAGCAACTTACAGGTGCAAGTGGAAATCTAACATGGAAGTACCCTCCAGGTATACTCTGCAAAGTGTGACCCAACGTCTACCCTAGGTACTATGGTATACCCCCACAGTCGCCTGTGTAAGTCCCTAGAATATAGGAAACTAAGTTTCCAGCTTGCAAACCATCACCAAGCTGGTACAGTTGACAGTTGGGTGGACCGCAATGAGCAGGATAACAAGTCTGAAACCTACCGAGGGTATCGAAAGAAAGTAGTCTGGATGACAACAGAAGATCTCAAACAGATTCGAGGTCGATGAAGCTTCGTAGGAAAATGCAAGCAATAGTATTCCCATGATAGATCGTCAATATGCCTTCCCCACTACGTTTAGTTTGGCTTTGGAGGGGTTATCTCCGTTTTCTTTCCTCACACGACCTTGTGTCTATCCCCTGTGTTAGAGGGGGGTCCTGGATAACTTTCATGTCACTGTACTTTAACACTCCCTAGCTCTGACTCCAATGTTTGTTTAACGACCTTGAAGAGTTTCCTCTCCAACATAATTCAAGGCCCTAACCCTAAACTAATTGGTTGACCCTACAAACATAAAAGTCTACTTAATTTTAGATTTAGAGTTCATTTTAATGGCTTGTTTTACTCAAAGGATATGGCAATGAAACTAGTGATGTTATGGGAGATGAAAAGAGGAGAAAAGTATGAAACTCTGAAAGAAAAAATACTTCTAGTCAAAAGTAAAGATTTACAACTAACGCTTTGTAACCAACTTTTCTTTAACTAAATGTTTTCAAGATCTTTAAAAAGAAGACCTAAAACACTATTTCTCTTGACTACAAGCTACTTAAGTTTTAATAAATTAGTAAAGAACTTAAAAAGGAGACTCATTTTCCTTTCTAGTAAAATAACTAACTCCAACTACTTTACCAAACTGAAAATGATTTTTTTTTTTTTTTTTTAATTTCTTCATACAGAAAAAATGAATGAATTTTTTTTCTCTTTTTTCAAAGAAAATTAAAGGGGTAAAAAGAACAACCAGACAATACTGAAACAGATCTTTGGTCCATTGTGGATCACAGGGAATCACTAAAGAAACCAAACAGGTAGATCAATAATTCGAAGGCTTGCTTAAAACCCTTTCAGAAGTAAACACAAGAAACTTCAAAAAGACAAGTAAACTGAATTCTAACCCAAGCTATGGTTGTAAAAACAAAGACTCTGAACTCCGTGAAGAAACCCTGAGAAGTATAAACCTCAATCAAGAGGTTGGCTGCCTCTTTTTTTTTTTTTTTTTAATTCTTGAACTAGATATGCTATTGTTGCTTCAACAACATGCGTATGTAAGAAAGATGTTTACTAATCAGCGCGTGTATGTATGCGGGATGAACCAAAGTAGGGCGTGTACACCTCTGTACTTCCTTAAAAAATAAAGAAAACATACATTCTTATAGGGCAGGGAGAACTGGTGTGGCACCTAAAGGTGACCAGAATCCATTAAAAGACTTAGAAGACTCAACAGAAACTCAAAAGGTAGAAAAATCAATCAGACAACCCAAAATCCCCTAAAACACCCTAGAGGCTTCCCCAGTATGGTCGCCAGTTCTGCTAGCAGGAAAACCCCCCCTATGATTACACCGGGGTTCAAAATGTAGGAAAATCAATTAACCGTCTAAAAGTCAACTACTTCTCTAAACTAACTCAAACATACCGAAACTCATACAAGAAAAGAAAAGATGAGGGAGATTGAGTAACTATACCTCTACTCCGCGTCTGGTGATGATCCCCTTGCGCTTGAAATTTTTTCTGAATGTACGCCTCCTCACAGGGTTGACCTACATTCAAATATAGATAAACAAAAAACCGCAAGCATGCTATTTCATATACAAATTAGGGTTAGATGTTATAATGTTAAAACATAAACCAATAAAAGCATTCAATACACCATGATTTGGGACAGGAAAAGTAATTCTTTTATTAATAACTCAATGTTTATACCTTTACAATCAAAGCTAGCTACTGCTCCGCAAACTTGGTTTGGGATCCTCTTCACCAAGCTCCAAGTGCACCTTTGTATGGATTCTTCGCTCAACCTTTTGATCTCTTCTTGGGAAGTGAATCGGTTCTAATGTAGGAAGAAGGGCTAAAGGGGAAATGCTGAGGCAATTCTCACAAAAGGGATGGAATAACTTGGGCAAGGAGGGGATGTGAAATGGGTAGAGTTTCACTGTTCTTATGTTTAGATGTAAAATGAGACCCCAATACCTCCTTTTATATGACAAAATGATGGTTATTTGGTTGGGTGACGGACAATAGTAGGTGGATTAGTTGGGAAACTACCCAATAGCCCGTAATCTCAACATATTCCTTGCAACTTTTTGTTTTTTGAAACTTTTGCAAGTATACATGGGCTGTAATGGTGCAACATACATGTGTACGGGAGTTGTAGTGGTGAAGAAAGCGTATGTACGCGGGAAATATTGGTGCAGGGCACGTACATCTTCAAATTTTTTTTTTTTTAGAAGAGAAAATCAGTAGTGCTTTGGCAAAAAAATGCAAGTAAGAGGGCCAAAGGCCAGGTATGCATGTGTAGAGAAATTTAGGGTTATAAAAAAAATATGCAGGGTTGAACTCAGGAAAGGTAGAATGGCCAAAGAAGTCACCAACGACCTCAGAATCATAGGAAGAAGAAGAACACCAGCTGCAGAGGACAAAGAGGCATTTTCCAAGATCTCCCAAACTTCTAGATGAGGCCATATTCTCAGGTAAAACCATTAACAAAATTTTATCTGCCACCTTTATACAAGAGGTTCCGACCAAGATGACTTGAACCAGTGTGTCCCCGGAAGTCATCCCAGCTAAAATGATCAACCCTCAGTCTATATCGATTGCGCTACCTTTCACCCTAGCAACCACTAGGGCAACCCAAAATATTATCTATATTATCGATGACCCTGAGTCTAACCCAAATATACCTTCCACTATAGTCACAAATTAAGAACTATTTCCACCCATTACAGATACCACAGTCCCCCTATCGCCTAATTTCCTATAACCCATGCAACTTGATATTCCATAAACGTTTCCCTCTAGGAGAGCCAACCATCCACAGTACTAGAAATCACATAATTCCCACATATCCCCCTCCCAGATATATAGTCTCTAAGACCAAAGAGCCTCATAGAAGTCTCGAAGGATCAAAGAGGAACTCCTGAAGTCCCACCCACAATGCATACAATGACGCAAAAGGAGGTGTATTCTCAAGCACCACATGAGACTCAGTTAGGACAAAGCACAACCTCGTTGAAATAAAAATGGGAACTTGTACTCCAAGATCCGTAATAGTGCTCATAGTTGCTAAAACTTTTCCTAGCATAGGGGAAATCTATCCCTTTGATTCCGTTATCCCTGAAGAGTAAACTAGCCCAACAGTTGCGAGGATTACTCCAAGGAGAAGAAGAAGTTGACACACCGTCAGATCAATCCATGGCCAACGAGATTCTACTTCATATCAAACTCTCGTTGGAGGCCAGAGTTACATATAGAGATCTCACTCAGTTGTTGACACCGCAACTGATAAGATTGATTAGAGCCTCAACCTATCACCTAGAGAAATGGGTTTATCAATCCAAAACATAAGATAAATATTGGTGACAGGAAGGAATGCTATAACAAACCAAAATGATGTAGGAAGAATACTTGAAAATCCAGGAAGAAGAGAAAGTGGATAGATGAAGGGAAATCTAACAAATATTTGGTCGACCTTAAGGAAAACAACCCCTCAAATTCCAGAGTACAACGCAACTGTAGAACTAGAGGAACAACTCAGATTGGTTCAACAAGCATGGGGTGTACTAACAGATCACATAGAGGATCGTCAAACATAGTTGGAGGGGATGAAGTTAAAAGTCAAGGCACAATCCATGGAACTTCAAAAACATCTAGAAAGAGATGTCCTGGAAGGCAATGTCGATGTCAGAGACTTTTTGCAAAAAAATATGGTTGAAAGTACAACCATCTTCAAAGAAGTCATTGATTGGATGGGGTGTGTTATAATCCACCACAACCAGGAACTAGAAGACTTGTGCACTAGAATCTAGACACTCAATAAAGAAGCATCCAAAACACACGATCCTCTGGAGTAGCAAGAAAAATTTGATGAAATGCAACAAGCGGATAATTCTTTGAATACTTTGTTTGAAGATCAAACAATAGAAAAGAAGGAACTAATAGTCTTCAGGCCAGTAGTTGAAACTTCATACCTACAGATGAATCAGGTTGAGACATTAGAAGATGCAGAATATAATTCTCTCATTGCATCCAAGCTGAAGGAGTGCAACTTCAATGCAACAAAACAATTCATTGCAGAAGCATCATTGCTTGCCCGAAAGTGGCAAGAAAAAATTGAACAGTTCCAGGAGGTCATAGAAAAATCTCTTGAGCTAGTACTAGATTTGGGCCCTTCATTTTAAGGATCCAAGGAGGAATAAAGAAAAATTCCAGAAGGACAACAGGCCGAATCAAAGAACATAAAAGAACCAAAGAATTGACTCGGGGTGAGTCAAGGATTGTGGTCGAGGCCTGTTGGGCCCTTCATTTTGATAAAATAAGTTGCACAAGTTATCAAAGAGACAACCAATGAAGTGAAGAGGTATGAGAAAGGAAACACGCAATAGAAATACATTGGAAAAAAACACAATATGAAACCAACGAATAATTAGTTTTGAGACAATATAGTTGCAACATAATCAATAAGAGAAGAGGGCCTACAAGTTCTCAAGGAGAAGAAATAAACAATTGTATTGTGTTGATGGTAATTGGTAATTGTATTGCATTGTAATGGGTAGATGTGTGAAATATAGGAGAGAGGAATGAGAACCAAGAACTAGATTTGTACTCTAGAGATAGAATGTAATCAGAAAGAGGAAGGGATTATACTGATTACAATTAGCCTTACTAGTATGTTGAGATGTGCTTACTAATCTCTTCTATGATAAGTATGTTAGATGATTAATGTAAAGATGTAAATGCATGTGGGTCAAGACATTTTGATATAATGGAAAGATAATGGAGATCAAATTTTGAAATCTCATGGTTTATATTACTTTATGTATCTTTGAAATGTCATTATGTTGTTGTATGTTATGAATTACATGTCTTTATCACTTCTTGTGTTCTGTACAACTTTGTTTTCATGTATCAACGTATGATGTGTTAAATGATATGAAATGAGTAATTTATCTTGCTTCATAATAGTAACAACATATGTGTTATATATCTATATAACATTCTTCCTACCCTTCCCTTAGTTCTTTTGTCTCGGTTGTGCTTTGGGTGAGACTTATTTCCTTTTGGAAAGATGAAAATGTCAGTGCACTAGACTACATTGGTACCCTTTTTTTGGTAACCTAAAGAGGACCCTGGTTTGACTACTTTGCACCAACAATAGGATCCAACCTGAAGGAAGTTACAACTCCCTAGATTCTCCATCTCCAACCCCCTTTCCTTGCCCCTTCCTTCCTCTCGAGAATATAAATGAGAGAATGAACCTATCATTGTTACTATCATTGATAATGATACATCATCATCACCAAAATTGGTTCAACCCAACAACAACATAAAGCTTATGCCAAGATCTCCAAGGATATCTCAAAATCATATTCCAAAAATGACCAATATATGCATCAAACCATGTACCAAAGGCCTCAAATATATGCCTTAAATATGTGCCAAAGTTTAAAGACATGCCTCAACCCATGTGCCAAAATATCCAAGATATGCCTCAAGTTATGTGTCAAAGTATCCAAGATATACCTCAAACCATGTGCCAAAATTGCCAATATACAAGCCTCAAGCATGTGCCAACCATCCAAGATTTGCCTCAAATCATATGGCATAACCTCCAATATATGCCTTAAACATATACCAAAATATCCAAGATACAATCCTCAAAATATAGAGAAAAACATACATTTTAACATCTAAAAACCTAGTGCATGAGATCACAGATCATTAAACCTTCCTTAACTTCAACATCAGGAGATACAACCTTCTTCAATCTTTTCCTCAACCTTGCGGGACTAGACCGGGAAATAGGCGGGGCTTCGCGTGACATTACCAGGACAACAAGCAGGGGAATCATGGGACACCCTATGCTTGACCTGTGAGGGTCTTCTCAAATAGGGTTTTCTAAGAACCCTTCTCCACTCCACGGATCTGAGCACTCCCTCTTTCACAGAAATTTGATTCTTCTTTTTCTCTAAGAAATCACATCCTTGCTTAGTTATTAAATGAGAGGTTCTTGATGTGTATTTATTCCCTTCCAAGTAACTTCTTTACTTGATCTTTGAGTTGACCTGTAACTTCTTGTTTGCAACAAATTTTCTCCTTTGCTTGACTTTAGGGCCAACTTGTAACTTATTTGACGTTAGATCCTGGGCTTCTTGACCATACGTTAGGGCTTCATCTTTAATAAGACATAACTTATCAGTTGTGATGAACCACATGGCGTGCCGCCTATCGTTGGAAATTTCATAATGAGGACTATAAATCTATGATGGCTTTGAATTCATTTCCAATGTATTTCATGCTATTTTTCTTCAACTAACTTCAGGATTCTTTATCACACCTTCGGGGCTTCTTAACTACTTGACCATATTTCCAGGGATTCTTGTAGACTTCTTCAAAGCTTCTTCTCGTGAGGTCCATTCTTAAAGTTACGCCATAAAAGGACCACTTTTGAGACTTCTTCAAATACACCCATCGCTTCTACAGGCTTCTGTACTTCTTCTAGGGTTGGCATCAATAACGACCAATTTTCCAACAACCAACACATACCATGGAAGATTTAGTTATTCCCAAACAAACAAAAAACACAAGAGTAAGAGATAAAGGAAATAATGTAACTACTAGAGAGGTTATAACCCTGAGTAAATTAAATAATGTATTATCATGGGGGGCACACCAATATCTAATCAAGCAAATGATGTTTCTGACCTTGATATAATAGTATATAAAAAGAGAAATAAATCCATTGTGAAACACAAATAGAGGAAGGGAAAGATAGATCTTAATAAAATTGTGGTTTGTGCAACAAAAGTTGAAGTTCTAGGTAGCAACATAGATAAGTCGTTTGAACTAATATCAGTATGCTTAGAAATAACTCATGCCACTTTGGGTAAAACTCAAACAAAAGAGAAAGATATCTAGAAGTATGAAAACATAATATCACTACTACAAAACCAAGTCAAATATTACAAATCATCCTAGGAATGGTGACAAATTTCATTGAGTATGCCCTTGAAGAAGAAGCAACAAATGAAAACATCAAGATAAATTTCTTTATCTTTAAGAAAACCATCGAATTGCAAGAGTTAAGCATCAAGTTGTCAATATTATACAAAGAGACTTAATCTTGGAAAGTCACATAGGAAAGAACATTGTATCAAATTGATTTCATAAGGGAAATGAAAAAAATTGATTAGGAAAGGTCCTCCAAATATTCAATTTTTGGAGTAGGAAGACATATTTGAAATTGAACAAGGACACATTTATTGGCATGAGGTGTCTCAAAGGGCCCACGGTAATTTAGAATATGGGTGGGTTGCATGATTAAAAATATATGATTTTGTTAACCATTTTATAGAGGAGTGTTAGTTTCCATCCTCAAACCACTAGAGGATTTTCTCCTAGCACCTCAAGTGAGAAAGTCCTATAAGAAAATGCTCTAGCAAAGAAGAACTAATATTCAAAGTATTTCACATATGAATTAAATCCACATGAATACGTTTTTTAGATGAAATGCCAAGTATGTGGTTCACATCCAACTATATTTTCCCAAAATAGATACATACATAAAATGTTTTCTAAGTAATTATCTATTTATCTATTTTTCGGGCTCTACTTAATCAACATGGTTTTTTCCAATCAAACTATGTAAATGCTTATTTGAAGAATGGGAATTTTTTGGTTATTTGAAGAATGGGATTTTTTTGGCGATTTAGATGAGGAAAAATCACCTAATTCATCAAGTAGTTTAGAATATGGAGTTGGTTATTGTAACTAACTATCATCATGTATAAATAAGAGAAAGAGTGATAAGAGAAGGGCCTTTTGATATTGACACTTTTTGTAATAACGATTTCTTCATATTGTGAATATTAGGAAGCTATTTCGTGGCCAAAAGGTTTCTGGAGAAATATTATTCCTACCTATTATGAGTCATAGACTATTATGGATTATACAACAAGCATGGAATGTTCTATATGGGATAGTTTACATGTTACATATTATCTACAAATATTATTAATATTTATTCTTCATCTTTTATTTTAGAAATGTTCAAATTTTTTTGTCAAATGTAAAATGATATTATGGACTTTGTTTAAATCTGATATTATGGAGTTTGATTAAATCTTATAAGTTCATCATTCTCATCGAATTGAACCGTTGATTTTTTATTTTTCCATATGATTCTTTATCAAGTTGCATTGTATCTATTAATTTGTTTTCTTTAATGATTCATAATTATTTTGAAAGACTAAAGAAGCAAGTTTGCAATCTATTTTACATAATTCTCTCTCACTAGCAACATTAGAATAGTTTTATTTTAATTTTTTTATTTTCATCTTATTAAGAGTAAATTAGTTGGAAATTTTGACTTATTTCTTTCAAGAAAACCTCAAGAGTTTTAAATATCATTGAAATATTTCCGATCCATTAATCTAAAGTTTCTTCTACACCCAAAAAAATCTTAATTGGGCCTCGTTTTTGGGTTGAACCTTTACTATCGATGTTGGGTATATTTCCCTATCAAGAAAGAGTAAGAGGGAGTTTGGGTTTACAAATACTCCAGAATAGAAGCATGGTAAAGGTGGTCGTAACTCATAGAAAAAAGAATAGATAAAGGGTATCCAACCTCAAGATAACTAATCCAAGCCACAAGAAAGGAAGAGTAATGGGAAGTTGAATAAGGACAATATAAAGTGGTGTGAGTTCCATAAAATCCCTTGGAACAACACTGATAAAGGTCACTCAAATAAATCATTTTTGGCCAAGCCAAAATCCTCAAAATCATATTTTGGATTAGACTCTCAACTACAATTGAATAATATAAAATGGATCATTGGTGTAGAACCTGTGTTATTATTACTACCAAAATGATCCATCTAGGAGAACCATAGGATCCTATGGAAGGTGAGCACCTTTACCACTCATAAATGTGGGTGAAGGGGATTCTACCACATTTAATTTTTTATAGTAGAATCCAAAAGAACATGATCTCTACGGAGGTAATTAAGAGGTTTAAGTTTTCAATAATGCCACACCTCCATCCATACACCATCAATTGGTTGGGTCATGGATGATATCCATGTTAGTTAGCTATGTCACCTACAATACGACATCAAGCCCTTCAAAGATGAGGTTTTTTGTGATGTTGTCCCACTCAAAGTTTTTTTTATATTATTTTAGGACAACTACATATTTGGAAGTGTTATGTTGTTTACAAGTCTAGGCCTTGCAGTGTCATTGTTACTTTGGGAGTTTAGCACTATAGGGTACTAGAAGAAATTTGGACTACCATAGTTTCTTCAATATTAGTGAAGTAGTGAGGGAAGGTAATATCCAATACTAGGATATTTTTCCTCTTCATGATTTGGTTGGAAATTGAATGGAAGATCACCATGACTGCTAAGGCCTGTACACATGGTTTTTATATATAATAGAAGCAGGTGGACAAGATAGTGGAAGAATATATATATATATATATATACCTACCTCACCTATATGGGTGCATTTGTACTATTATATAAATCATGCAATTGATTTGAGACTTGATGCTCATATACCTAATGATCCAATATACTAATTATCTCTTCTAGAGAACAAATAAACCAAATTTTAGAATCAAGAGCTAATTCAAAAAGTCCACATTCAACCAAGCTTATCACCTTATGAGAGCCCAATTGTGTTGGTTCAAAAAAAATATAGGACATGGAGACTCTCTATTGAATTCAGTGCCTTAAAAATATCACAGTAAAAAATAGTTGTTCAGTCCCCTAGATTGACAATTTTGTTCAACTGAAGGGAACCAATTGTTTTAGTCAAATTGATCTAAAGTTGGATTATGACTAGGCTCTATTTCGGAAAGATAATATATGGAAGACAACCTTCAAAGTCCAAATAACACCTCTTTGAGTAGTTGGTCATGCCTTTCATATTGATTAATGTCCAACAACATTCATTAGTATGATGGATGATATCTAGAGGCCATTCACAAATTCCTTTATGGTCATATATCTACATGATATCCTCACCTTTAGAAAAAAATGAGTAGAGAATTTGTAGCACATTCAACGAGTTCTGAGAACCTTCTAATAACACATGTTATATACCATTATGGAGAATTACTCATTCAACATGTAGATAATTTAATATATGGGACATATCATGTATGAGCATGATGTGCTTGTGTATCTAGCCAAGATCTAAGTCACTCAAGAATGGCTTGATCTAAATACCCTAAGAGAGGTTTATAACCTCTAACGCATTGCCAACTTATACCATATGTTTGTGTTGGGGTTCTCTCATATCACATGGCTTGTTTGTTTGGATTATGTCACAACAAAAACAATTCAAGGATCTGAAATGCCACCTCTATTCAACACTATCACTCATTCTACTAGAACTACAAAAACCCTTTATGATTGAGACAAATTCTTTGGAATATGTTATTGATGTAGTCCTCACTCCATATGGACATTTAGTGGCCTATTATAGTGAGACACTCTCTGACACAATTCATAGTTACCCCAAATATGAAAAGGAGAGGTAATATATTATGTAGGAATGTTGAGAATGGAAGAATTATATTTTTGGAAAAGAAAAAATCATCCACATTGATAAAAATCCCATACAACTCATGCAGATTCAAGGAAAGTTATTGATTGACCACCATTAGAAGTTTTCCACATATCTAAAACAATTCCACTTAAACATTAGGCACAAGAAGGGTAGCAGGAATCAATTTTTGGATTGCCTCAATTGACCTTTGGTTGAGGTTCTAATCACGATTCTTAACTCTTATGGACATGATACTTCTGGGTGGCCCCAATTGTATGATAATGATATTGACTTTGATACTACCTATTAGATATGGAGTGCAAGTAAATAATTTGTAGATTTTCACCTATAGGATGTAATTCTATTACATATAGGACATCTATTTGTTCCTTTAAGTAGGCCTGCGAATTTTATTTAGGAGGTGAATTATAGTCATTTGGAAAGGAATTTTGGTGTGGAGAAGATAGTGGAAATTTTCTAGAAGTACTTTTACTAGTCAAATCTTTGCTAGGATGTCAATAGGTATATCATAGATCATTCATATCTCATGCCATCACCAAACCCATGATAAAATAATAGGGATTGTACACTCCTCTACCTACCCTAGGAAATCCCTAGGAGCTAGTCTCCATGGATTACATGTCAAACCTACCCTCAATTAAGCATGGTAATGACTATGTATTTGTGGTTCTCTAAAAATTCCATTTTGACACTCTACAAGAAGAGTGCAATAGAAAAATACATTGCTAATCTCTTCTTCAAGTGTGTTTATGTCCATTTTAGGATACCGTGGACCATTAATTTTAGATATGGATGTAGGCTCCTACGTAATTTCTAGTCCATCTTGTGGTCATTGATTGTAATACCCTGATTTTGAGTCCCCATATGAAATAATGTATTTTGATTATTTGATGAAAGGTCGAAGTGGCCAAACAATTAAAGAGGCCAACATTCCTATCAAATGTAATTCTATGATCATTATTAATAATAAAATATATCGTTGGCTACAAGACAGACAAGGACAAGAGTTATAGGGGGATATGATTCCATGAGAGAGGGGGATTAAGGGGAAAATTAATTTTATCATATTTGTTTTACACATAATTGTTGTAATGGAGATAAGTGGTTACATGTGCTTCTTGGGGAAAGGCGATGGGGTTCTTGATTTTCAAGTAAATATTTAAACCCATGTTGTGGGATGTTTTGGGGCTTCTTCTTCACTTACTCTATTCATTTCATTATTCGTTGTTCACACTCTCCATTATGTTTATGTTTTCACTCATTCATCCTTGTTGTTGGAATGGGACCATGGGGGGGAGAATTATTGGGGAGGAATCCATTGTTTGTTGGTTGTAGTAGTGATTGGTGTGTTTCAACCATGAATTAATTCATGCATGGCTAAGATGCATTGGCATGTACCAAATTTTATTCATAGTTGTGATTCCTAATAGTCCCAACATGGAGATTCTTGACTAGATACACTGGAGTCCTGGAAGGAGTTGGAAAACTTGAGGGATTGCATAGCAGAGAAGGGGTTCCATTCTCTTGGGTTGTGCAAGTTGGAGAGAAGAGAGTTGGTGTACTTTGTATTGTTGTGTGTTGAGAAAACTGTGAGAGATTAAACGTTGATTTTTTTGGGAAGTTAACTGACACCTTGGAACCATCCTTGTGGATTCATAGCCCTGTCTCGGGGTTGACCTTCTATTGAGACTTGGAACACTCGTGTATATGGTTGGGTGGAACTTCCTTGGTATACAACCAGTTGGTTAATTCATTTGATTAAAGATAAGTGTTATCTACCATGTGTGTCTCTGTTGTATATTTATTTTCGTTGTGTATTAATTATTGTATTTGAGATTCATATGTTATAACATGCATGATTGTTTTTATTTCTATGCATGGCATGCTTAAACATTCTCTTTATTGTAGCATGAATCTTTATTATTGCATGTGTTGTTATCATGTTTATTTCATGCTTCTTTAATAATTAAATGGTATCATAATTCAAAATTAGTTTCAAATAGAGTTTTTGAGGTAGTGTGCCTGACCCAGGGGTGGTTGGGTATGTTACAGATTGGTATCAAAGATTTTGGTTGAAACACCGGACTGGTATGGGATAGAACTATTGGACACAATATTATGGTATTGACATTGATGTAAAGAAGATCAATATGGTATTGTCATTAAGAAAGAATATGTATTTGAGATATTAAAGCTCAAGAGAGATAACATATTAAGTTGCATGGAATCAGAGCACACAACATTAATACCTTTGGAAATGTCAAAGGAAATCTTAGGAAAAGGAGAGATCTAAGGAAGTTATATTGGGATCAAATTCCAAACAGATCAAATGTAGAACCTCCTTTCAGAAATGTGAGGAAACTCGATTACAATCGGGAGATATGACAACCGTTGATCGCTGACTGAAGGCACAAATCAACGATCATGGTTCAGTTGGAATCCAAGTGTAAATCCAAAGGAATATCATAGGAATAGAACCTCTGAAGGAAATTGATCCAGGGTCAATAAATCTTCGGAAGAAGGTGGATAAATTAGAGCCATCAGATCTCGTTGATAAATTTCGGGTATAACCAAATCCGTCAGATCGAACCATTAAAACCTCAACCATTTGATTTGTTTGATGATTTTTGTGGTCATTTGGTGTTGATAATTTTGAGGATAAATGATTTAGAAATGGGTGGAATCCCCGAAGGCTGAAGCCTTGAAATCCATCCAACCGTCGGATCAAGGATGAATTTCGGGTGAATTCTCAACCTTCCAATCGAGTATAGTGGAAGGACTGGGTAAGCCACGATATCTTGGAGTCTCGGAGTAATGAAATCACACAGAACATCGATATAAGATCCCTTCAGGACTTTTCTCAACCATTATATCAAGCAATGGAAGGATGGTGTAAGCAATTCGACAGGAATAACTCTGGGGGAGTTGAAAAACTTGAGAGTTATAATATCTCGGAGTGTCGAAGTTCTGAAATAAATAAGGACTGTCCATCTGAACACTTGATTAACTCATGATCGTTGATTTTTTCAAAGCCTCCAGATGATCCAGGATCATCCAGTCAATGGGAGATTAAATCTCATCCATTTGATATACTAGTGGAGATAATATAAGTACTTCAACAAAGTGTACTTCTAGAAGTATTACTCCAGAAGAATGCATGAATGCCAAAGTCCGGAGAACCTGGTTCCAACATCGGTCTCATGATAAGGTAAAGGGGTTTATTAGAGGCATGAAAGGCCTATAAGTAAACAAGCCCGTGGATATTTTCGAACGAGGTCTTATGTAGAAGAATACAGAAAAAGGTGCTAAAGGAACATCGCTTAGAGTGGATAAGCCTGTGGTTTTGAGCCTGCGGTCACAAGGAAAGGGGATTGAAGGAAGCGCATGTGCATAATTAGAATTTTGTAACAGTTTAAAGGGACTATGGAATAATTTGACAAGATTGGCACACAACCATTCCATTGTCGCTACAAGATCTTGTTTGCATAAAAAAGGTGAAAGTGACTTTTTCAGGAAGCCATAACCTTCAATTCAAAGAATGGATTGGGGCATGGGAATAGTCATTAGAAATATTATTAAGAGGATAATAACATTTAATTGTTATAATTTGGAGAATGATGATATATTTCTTCATGAATTGAGCAGAAAAAGGACATGTAGCATTGTTTGGAATTTTTTTTATAATATGCATAATTATAACAAAATGGTTGCTTACACATTTTGCAAAATTAGGGAGTATAACCATATCAGTTCAAGATAATAATTCATATTCAACAAATGGAGGAAGGAGGGGGATCCTTGATTCATAATAAATAATCCAAAGGTCAAAATATTAGTGTTGGTAATGCAGAGACAAAATCAAATGGGAACAAGAGCAGAGGGGAAGAATAAACCTTAATAGAGATTGTGAGAAGCCTGGAAATAGAAGTACATAGTTACAAAGTAGACAATGAGAGTTTGGTGAGAGAACAAAATAAGATAAATGCTCAAGTAATGAAAATCATAAATCAATTTCATAGGCAAGCAAGGAATGGATTGGACTTAAGGCAGGAGGAAGAAGAAAGATATCATGAAAGAAGAGGTAACTACAGAAGAGCTACTCATTCAAGAAGTATCAGTAAAAATCATAGATATCACTCACCACCTTACTCATCAAGGAAACTTTATGCATATGAATACTCCATAATTAGTTCATAAGTGTCTCCTCATAGGAACCAAAGAAGAAGGCATGAATTGGACAGTTTGCAAGGAAACTTGACGAAGCTTAGGATACCATACTTTGATGGTGAAAGAGAAAGGGAAGATGATGTTAAGGCATGGATGCTTGGACTTAGGAGGTATTTTCAATTACATAACTACTCCTCAAACCTAGAAGAAATAATTTCCACATACCATTTACATGGGAAAGATTCTATGTGGTGGGATCAACTGAAGCAATTTGAGCACATTAATGAGATCAAGATCACTTGGAATAATTTCAAGAAATATTTTCACAAGGAGTACCTTTCAAACAACTTCCATGAAAATAAGATGCAAGAGTTCTTTGAGTTAAGGTTGGGAAGCATGACCATGAAAGAATATGAGAATAGGTTCTTAGGATTCCCAAAGTATGTAGGATTTATCAAAGATAAAAAAAGTGAAGATACATAGGTTTTTAAGTGGAATACCATCCTTTTATAAATAGAAGATTCAATATGATGAGCCCACGACATTGACTAAAACCATCAGGAAGGATAAGTACATGTATGAGAAATGCAAGGGAAAATAATCCATGCAAAAATCTTGGAAGGGTAAGAAGAAGGAGAAATATGATCAGAGGAGGAAGGGGTTCAAACCTCGTTTCAATAGAAAAAACCCTAATAAAAATAAACAAGATCAGTGTGCTAAGGATGAATCCAAGAAAGATGATTCCTTGGGGAAAAGAGGAAGACCACCAATCCAATGTTGGGGGTGCAAAGAAAATCAACTATACAAGGATTTGCCTCATAGAGGATATAAAACGAATACCATGCACAACATCCAAGAGGCTACAACAGTGGAGGAAATGGACATGATATATGAAACCTTAGAAGATCGAAAAGAGTAGTACCAATCCAATATGATTGAAGTGGAAGGTAAGATAATTAATCATCTTGTTGCTATTTTAATTGATTCAGGAACTGGTTATTGTTACATTGATCCTAAAATAGTGGATATATTACATTTGGAGAAAAGTAAGCTAGGAAAGTCAAGTTTGGTTCAACTAGCCGCTGGAACCAAAAGAAGGAAAAATAAGGCTGTCAGAAGTTGTCCAATACATATCAATGGAGTAAATACAGTTGTTGATATGAATATCATCCCATTAGGATCTTATGACATCCTAATTGGAATGGATTGGTTGGACTAACACCATGTTGTCCTAGATTGTCATAACAAGACCTTTACATGTCTTGATGAAGAAGGAAAATAGAGCAATGTAAAAAGAATTCTAAGACCCATTTATATAAGGGATATTTTAGCCTTACAATTGAATAAATGTTTCAAGAAAGGATGTCAATTGCATGCATCTCATGTGGAAGAGTAAAAAAAGACAAAAATGCCAAGCCTTGAATATTTTCCAATATTGCAGTATTTTGAAGATGTATTCCAAGAAATACCAGGATTGCCACCAAACAGGGAGATATATTTTTCTATTGATTTAGTACCAAGAGTTTCCCCAATATCAAAAACACCTTACAGAATGAGTACACTTGAATTGAAATAATTACAAATGTAGTTGTAAGAGTTATTGAAGAAAGAGTACATACGTCCAAGTGTTTCACATTGGGGAGCACCAATACTCTTTGTCAAAAATAAGGATGGAACATTGAGGTTGTGTATAGACTTTAGACATCTGAATAAATCCACTATGAATTATAAATACCCTCTACCCAGAATTGATGACCTCTTTGATCGACTAAGAGAAGCAAAGATATTTTCAAATATATACTTGAGATCTAGATATCATCAGGTAAGAATCAAGGAACAAACATTAATAAGACATCCTTCAGAACTAGGTATGGACATTATGAGTTTGCAGTGGTGCCATTTGGACTGACCAATGCAACAACTATCTTTATGTGCTTAATGAATGGAATATTCATAAATTATCCGAACAATTTTGTCATTGTGTTCTTGGATGACATACTTATTTATTCTAAGTCTGAGGAAGAGCATGAACATCACTTGAGGTTGATGTTACAAGTGTTGAGGGAACATCATCTTTATGCCAAGCTTAGTAAGTTTTCTTTTTACGAAGAAAAAATCCATTATTTGGGTCATATTATTTCAGAACAAGGTATAGTATTAGATCTAGAAAATATTGAAGCCATTAGAGGATGGCCAACACCCAAGAATGTTTCAAAAATCATATCTTTTATGGGATTAGTCAGATATTACAGGAGGTTTATAGCAGGGTTCTAGAAGATTTATCACCCCATAGCTTATTTACAAAAGAAGGGAATCAAGTTCAAATGGACAACAGAGTGTGAAAATAATTTTAATTTGTTAAAGGAATTAATTACCAGTGCACCTATTTTAAAGATTACTGACCCAAAGTAGAATGTCATGGTATGTATAGATGCATGCAAGGAAGGACTTGGTGGAGTCCTCACTCAAAATGGACATGTCATTGGTTACGAGTCCATAAAACTCAAATAACATGAGAGGAATTATTCCACACATGATTTGGAGATTGTTTCCATAGTTCATGCATTCAATATGTGGAGGCATTATCTCATGGGAAAAAAATTGAATTAAGGATAGACCATAGTGGTTTAAATATTGTTTTGAACAACTAACTTTAAATGCTAGGAAAACAAGATGGTTGGCATTTTTAAGTGAGTATGACTTTGACATCAAGCATATCAAGGGAAAATAAAATAAAGTTGCTGATGAACTCAAAAAAAGAGTACATCTCATGCATGCTACAACTGTTAGTATGCATCGGTTGGATTTAAAGAGAGAAATTTTAGATGTTGTTGTTACAGATCAACATTACCTATAGGTAAAATAATTTTTACAACAAGAAAACATAGAGCAAAAAATTAAAGAGTATGATATTAAGGAAGATGGATTACTTATGCATAAGAATAGAATTTATGTTCCTAGTTCCAGAGAACTTAGGAATTTGGTATTAAAAGAAATGCATAATATTCCATATGTTGGACATCCTGGTTACCAAAAAATAATTGCAGCAGTAAGAAGCCAATTATTTTGGCCAGGAATGAAGAAGGATGTTGTTGATTAAATTTCCAAATATATGGAATTTCAGAGAGTAAAATTTGAGCATGGACACCTAGCAGGTTTTCTTCAACCATTGCCAATTCCAGAGAAGAAATGGGAAGTGGTAACCATTTATTTTATAACTAAATTTCCCAGGACAACAAGGAAACACGATTCCATAATGGTAGTTGTGGATAAATTGAAAAAGGATGGTCATTTTTCTCCTGTGAAAATGACTCATACAACAACTAATATTGCAGAAATTTACATGAGGGAAATTGCTAGGTTGCATGGGATACCTAAGGAAATTGTTTCAGATAGAGATAAAAAATTTAGTTCAAATTTCTGGAGGGGATTATTTAAAGGATTTGATACAAATATGAATTTTATCACATCATACCATCCACAGTCAGATGGGAATATATAAAGAGTCAACCAAGTGATTGAAGACATATTGAGAATGTATGTGATGGATAAACCATCTAAGTGGGAAGACTACTTGCATTTGGTTGAGTTCTCCTATAATAATGGGTATCAAGATTCATTGAAGATGAGCCTGTTTGAGGATTTGTATGGTAGAAAATGCAATACTCAAGTGAGTTGGGACAACCCAATAGACAGAGTAGTACTTGGGACAAAATTTTTAAAGGACATGGAAGACCAGATGGTTAGAATTAAGAAGAATTTAGAGGAGGCTCAAGATAGACATAAAATTTATGTAGATAAGAGAAGAACAACTATAGAAATTAAAGTGAGGGAGCATGATATTTTAAAAGTGAATCCCAAGAAGAGCTCATTGAAGTTGGGTAGTTTTACAAAGCTAACAACCATATTCTATGATTAATTTGAGATCTTAGACATAATAGGGCCATTTGCATACATGCTTGCATTTCTTGCTTCCATGAATGTGCATAATGTATTTCATGTCTCTTTGCTGAAAAAAGTATATATGTGATCCTAATCATTTTATTGATTTGAATTTGATTCAGGTGGAGCCAAAGGGAGAATTTCAGGTCCAACCAGTGTGCATATTGGACATAAAAATCAAAATGCTCCGGAATCGAGTTATAGAGCTGGTGAAATTTTAGTGGACCTACTACGGTCTTGAAGATTCTACTTGGGAGCATGAAGATGCCATGCAGGTGGAGTACCCGTGACGTTTTGATTAAATTTTGAAATTTTAATTTTTGTTTTGTATATGCACTAAGGACAGTGCCAAAATAAGGAGCAGGGGGGTGTAATACCCTAGTTTTGAGTCCCCATATGAAATAATGTATTTTATTTATTTGATGAAAGGCCAGTGTGCCTAGGAAATGTAATGCTATGGTCATTATTAATAATAAAACACATTGTTGGCTGCAAGACAGACAAGGATAACAATTATAGGGGGATATGATTCCATGAGAGACGAGGCTTAAGGGGAAAATTCATTTTATCATATTTTGTTTACCCATAATTGTTTTAATGGAGAGAATTGGTTACATGTGCTTCTTGAGGAGAAGAGGCCATGGGGTTCTTGATTTTCAAATAAAGCCCAAACTACATCTTATTGAGGCTTCTATTTTGGAGTTCTTCTTCACTCACTCTATTCATTTGATTATTCATTGTTCAAACTCTCCATTATTTTCACTTATTCACCCATTCATTCTTGTTGTTGGAATGGGACCATGGGGGGTGAATTATTGAGGAGGAAGCCATTGTTTTTTGGTTGTAGGAGTGATTAGTGTGTTTCGGCCATGAATTAATTCCTGCATTCATGACATGTATTATGTACTAGAATTCTATTCAGTTGTGATTCCTAAAGTCCGTATCGATATTATTTACCATTGGAGCCCTAGAAGGAGTTAGACAACTTGAGGATATTGATGGTAGAGAAGGGTTCCCATTATCTTGGGTTGTGCAAGATAGATAAAAGAGAGTTGGTGTACTTAGATTGTTTTTGTTTTGCCAGAAACTTGTGGGATATTGAGTGTTGATTGGTTTTGGAAGTTGAGTGACGCCACAGGCTGTCCTTGTGGATTCATAGCCTTAGGTCGAGGGTGACACATTGTTGAGACTTGGAACAATGTGTCTATGGTTGGGTGGAAAGTCATACATGACCGGTTGGTGAATTTGTTTCATTAAACATAAGCGTTCTCTACCATGTGTTTCTCTGTTGTATATTTATTTCCATTGTATTAGTGTTGTCTCTGAGATTCATATGTTATAACATGCATTCTCATTGTTATTTCTATACATGGCATGTTTAAACATTCTCTATACTTTGGCATGAATTTTTTTATTATTGCACATGTTTAAACATTCTCTATACTGTAGCATGAATTTTTATTATTGCATGTGTTGTTATCATGTTTCTTTTATGCTTATTTAATAATTAAATGGTATCAGAATTTGAATAGATTTTTTTAGGTAGCGTACCCGGCCCGAGGGTCACTGGGTACGTTACAGATGGACACCAAAGTGACCAAAATGATTTTCTTTCACCCACAAAATAATGGAAAGGAAAATGTAGTTAATATGATAATTGTTCATAGCTTGAGAATGTACAACTTGGAGCATCCATGAACATGGGATGAGATCCTTTATTATGTTGAACGTAGATACAATATATCCATTCACATATCTATTGGATACAACCCTTTTACGTATACTTGAGGTTCTATCCATTGGCCCCAATTAATGTAGATTTTCCCATTACATATACACATGAAGATAACTCCCATGTTAAGACCAAGGTAGATAGATCAACAAAATTGTTTGAATGGATATAACACATCCAACAAAAATTTCATGATATTTTACCAAAATCCAATGCCAAGTACAAGTAGTGACATGATGAACAATGGCTTGCACATCAATTTCAAGTTGGTGCTAAGGTATGGTTTCAGTTGTAGAAATAAAACCTTATAGGTCGACACCAAAATATTATACCACTCCAATATGGGTATTATACCATCACTAATCATATGTCTTAGAATTATTTTCAATTGAGAAATACACCTTTCCTTGGATTCCACCTTGTATTTAATGTGGAGACACTTTACCCATATTTTCCACCTCTAATAGATACCTTAGACAAGGATGGGAACTTGTACCCTACATAAATAAACCATAGATATATTTATAATACTACATTTTACTAGAACATGGACACCAATGCAAATTCCACTCATAAGTAAAACACACAACTTGATCGAGTTGTCAAAGCAAGGAAACTCCTTCACCAAGGAAAGTGGCTGACTAGGATTGAAATTCAATAGAATTTTGCCAATATTATGGAGCAAATTGATGCAGTGAGGACCATTTATTCCAAAGGGGAGATTATTTACCTAGGTGCATATTAGTGCCCACCCACCCCCTCCACTGACTTAAAATGGTTCTACATCTTAGCATTTCTATTAGAGTTTTATAGGTCCAAAACTTTTAATGCACTTCTTAGGAATTGCACATGCATTTCTAGTTGTTAACATGATCCATCAATATTTGATAAACATGACTACCAAACACATACTACATATAATAAGCTTTGTAAAAGTAAAATAAATGCCCCAAACAGAGTTTGTATGTAAAATAAATGCCCTAGGAAGTCGAAATATCAACTAACCTTCTTGGGGCCTACATTCCTTTTTCTACCTCATATCATAGGGTTAGTATTTTATATATTTAAGGTTTTATAATCTTAGGATTTTATAATTTATGTTAAAATGTAGTTTCAAAATATTTTAATCTTCTTCTTGTGAATGATCTAGCCAACACATCTCTTTTCATAGATAAGATACCACCATTTGATCTAGTTTGTATGGATTTGCATATTTCATTCATTAATAGAAGTTGGAATTCATTGTATTACTATGCTCTATACAATAAATCTGTGTCATTCTATCTATATTTCTATCTTCATTTCATTCTCCACATAATCTAAATCACAATTTCCAGATTAAGGTAGACCAATATAGTTTGAACTAATTCTTGAAGCAATGTTTGTCTTTACCAGAGACAAAAAAAGTGGGTCACCATGATGTTATTCTATGATTGTGAGATCATCTACAAAAATTTCAAGGATAATGGGTTCATCAATGCTTTGTATTGAAAGTATGATAAACAAGGGTCCTTATTAGATATATCCTTATGTAATGTACTTAATAGATCTAAAAAATTCAGATAGACATTAAATTGAACAAAACATATCCACACAATAGATAGAAAAGAATGAACCCAATAATTGTAGAGAAAACCCTTGACATAGGGTAACACCATGAATTATTTCTTAAAGAAGGAAAACACTCCACAAGCAATGATTACTACAATTACAATATTCTTTAAAATACCCATTACATTGCTTATACTTATTTATATAAAACTATATACCTCCTAGGAAATTTCTAGTAGGAATAACCTTGTATTAAGCCTTCTTGCATTTATTTTTTTCACACTACTAAATGGGCCTTATTTACTAGAAATAGCCTCCATAAATAGAAATGCATATTCATCTATCTATTATCATTCCCCTTGGGTACCTATCTAGGTACCCCACATTACTCCCCTAGGTACACTACAGTTCATCCCCCTTCACTTATTTCATCCTCAAAACATGGGAGTAAGCCATACAATATGATCATCTAAGGAATCTAGCCAACTAGTACAAAGCACGAACATCCATCCATCCTAGTGAAATGTGAACATGGGGTAAAATTGCTTATGTTCCACCTTGCTCTAGATTATGATTACTCTTTGTTGTGATACTATCAAATCTCCCTTCATGGTTGTTATTCCTCCATGTACCACTTGATTGGTTTCCTTTTTGGTGCCATGTTGGTCCATAGTAAGTTTGTTGATGCCCACACCCTTTCCTTGATGATTTTTGTTTTTCTAGGTGGTATGGGTGGTGATATACATCATCCTTAGCTATTGATTTTTCTATCTTGGACTCTTCAACATGGTGTTCCTTTGTTTCATTTATCTCCTTAGATTTTTCTTCCTTTTTATTCCCTTCTTGGGGATTTTTTTCATGTTCTTATGTAAATTATTCATCGGACTCTACATTTTATGTATTAGAAGGTAATACAATTATTTTCCCTATAGGGACTTATTCATGTGGCCCTTTTGGCCTTTCTTTTTTACTAAGAGACATATCTTGCAAAGCGATATTTTTTCTTGTACCAAATCTTCATAAAATTCTTTTGCATATCAATATTTATTGTACCAATTGATTCGATCCAAGGATATCCAAGAATAATATCCACATCATCCATATCTATGGCATGAAAATAAAATTGAAACTTATTTACCCATGGTGAGCATCAAATATTTAAAAATTTGAAGAGTCTCACCCTCAACTTGCGTGCTTTTGATATTTTTTGTAGGAACTTGCAATCTATTAGACAACTGAACATTGATAAAATTATGCTAGAAACTAGGGTTAACAGAAACATCAACCTTGTCTTTATATATACATCCATAAACCTATACTATAGAGTTTCCACGTGAAACTAAACCCTTGTTTCTCCCTTTGGAGCTATTATTAGCATAATACCATATATCTAAAAGTATTTGTTCAAAGGCTTCATATGAAAGTCTTGTCATCTTTTCATACTTAAACAACCTCCACCATAGGAAAACATCATATTTAAAAATTACATTAAATTTCCACTTATTTCCCCGTATTGACTTATTTCCTTTAATTTGTTCTCCAATAGTAATATCACCATCTTTTCATATGAAAGAAAACTTCTTTCTTGGAAGAAAACCATCAACAAAAACTAAGGTTTAGAAACATAACTCACTTTTCAATGTGGCTAATGTAAAATGACCATAACTTGGGAAATACTTCTCTTATTATATATTATAACCATAATTATGAAATTCCACAGCCACTTTGCAACTTAAAGAACTAGTTTGACTAAAATATAATCACTCTATCAAAATATATTTGATCTACCTTGCACAACCATCCTTGGAAAAACCCTAAAACATTTGATTTTAAATCAACAATAAATCCACTTCAAAACTCTGATTTGGACGATTTGTTTTTGAAATTGGATATTTTTTTAGAGGAACTAAAATATATATTTGGTTTCTTAAAATTATATGCAAAAATTTTCAAAAATTGATCTAAAGTCTGTCACCCTCTTTTTTCCCTTGAAAAATCTGCAAAAAGGAAAAAAAATTCTTCCCTTTTTTTTCCCAAGAAAGGGCTCTGATAACACTTGTAGTGTTCTTAATAAATCTAAAAATATAATATAGATATAAAAATGAACATAACATATCCACACAATATATACAAAAGAATGAACACAATAATTGTAGAGAAAACCCTTGAGATAGGGTAACACCATGAATTATTCCTTAAGGAAAAGACTTTGAAAGCAATGCTTTCTACAATTAAAATATTCTTCACCATACTTATTACATTTATTATAATTCTTTACATAATACTATCTACCTTCTGGGGGATTTCTAGTAGGTAGAACCTTCTAATAAGCCTTCTTACATTTATTGTTGTCACTGTTAAGCTCTAATATTGGCTCATTACCCCTTAATTGGGGCATATTATATTAGTAATGTTATTTTATTTATGTCGGCTTTAGGCCATTAGTTGTAATTATACCTCCTAGTCTTCTATATATACCAAGGAGACATTTGCATTTTGAATCATCTTGTACTTGAATATTTAAGTGGGGTAAAAGGAAGTTTCCCCCTTGAAGAGGCTTATTATCTTAAATTATCTCTTTTTCAAGGCGTTGAGTACTTTTTCTGAGGTTTTTCTATGCTATATTGATATTTGGTTCTTAACATATGGTATCAGAGCTCAAGGTCTTGGGGTTTTGTTGCTACATCTAAGACACCTTGGCATTTTCGCTATAAATTTTTTTATATAACGTTTCAGAAGGAAGGGCTTGGAGGATATTTAGTAGACGGATCAAGGTACGTTGGGTTCAAAATTCAACTCATGACCTTATACTTTCATAGATACAGCCTGTACAAGATAGGGTTCTAGAATCATCCTAAAATGAGTTATTGCGGAATTTTTGCTATAAACTTTTTTTTGTAATGTTTCAGACCCTGAAATCTGGAGGCTATTTACAGAAATTAGTAAGGTATATTTGGTACAAATTTCAGATTTTGGGTCATCTTAAATTTGTAGATACACCCTGTGTAAGATAGGGTATCTGACAAGTCCTATTGACTAGTCTCAAGAAGGTGTTCCAGGTAAAACAGTCATAACTTATTCCTAGAGTATCAAAATTGAGTGGGACTGGTTTCATTGGATCGTGGACAGTCTGTAGTATTTTTGGTGCAAGTTTTAGAATTTTATATCAATTATTTTGTGCGGGGCACGCTATAAAAGTGAGATCTCCTAGAAGGGAAAACAATTAGCAAGTTGTGGGGAAGTTACCATAAATTCCACTTGGCACATCCAATTTTGATCATACTTGTGGCATTGCAGAGAAGAAATATCATAGAACTACATAAAAGAAGGTTTCATACCCAGAAGGGCTGAAACTTGGGAGATACAACAGAAGAAATATTGTCTAG
>SNQJ01S0024382.1:87622-102409 GCA_010110895.2 Picea sitchensis
AGCTCACTTCAATACCTTGCAATCTAATTTCACAGAGACCCAACAAGAAGTGAGACAACTCAGTGCCAATATTTCCACCATCAATCAAAACATGCATTCCTCAATCACCACATCAATCACTAAACTCAAAGAAGACCTCAAATAAGACATGACTACCCATCTTGAATCTGTTGGTTCGATGATCTGCACCAAGCTGCATATCCCTGCAGATCCCCCTTTATCTGATCCACCTTCGCATACCGAAGCTGAAACTTACTCTCCTTCCCATAATTTTTAGCCCCATCACTTTCAGCGTGACCTATGCCTTCTGCGGGTGGATGTGACCAAATATGATGACTCAGATCCCACTGGTTGGGTCACTCAAATGGAACATCATTTCTCTTTGTATAGCATTATAGATGACTTGGCCAAACTCTGGTATGGTTTTCTCCATCTAGATCAAGAACGTTGGCAATGGTGGAAATGAAGAAAAACTGCCCGTTAAGGGTATATTACCTGGACACACTTTGTGGTAGAGATTTATGAATGCTTTAACACTAACACCAACCATTTAGGTTGTTTGACAAAGTTGAAACAATCTGGCACAGTGGAAGACTTTATAGCTTCTTTTGAGCGATTGGATTTTCGTACAAAGGGCATGTCTTATGCTTTTTTCCGAGAATGTTTTATCAGTGGCCTTAAGGATGAGATTCGTGCCCATGTCCTCATGTCCCAGCCTCAGAGTTGGGTGGAGGATACTAAAAGAGATAAGGAAGCACAACAAGTTGTCTCTTCTCAAAACTAGAAACGCTCCTTTATTCCTCACACTAAACTAGTAAATCCCGCTCCTCCTTCTTCTCCACTAAAGATCCAAAAATTGACCAAGGATGAAATGGTTGAACGCCAACTCAGAGGGATTTTTATAATTGTGATGACAAATATTTTTCGTGCTAGAAGTGTAAGGAAAAAAATATTTTTATGGCCATCTTGGAGGATGTTTCAGAAGAGGATGTTGAAACTCCCCTTGTGTCTGAGTCACCTGAATCCACTGACATAACCTGTTCCTCAGACCCTCCCGAAGTAGAACTAGTCATTTCCCTAAATTCTGTCACTGGCTTCTCTACTTCCCAAACCCTCAAGATAATTGGTCACATCAAGCATAGGAAGGTCATCATTCATGTTGATAGTGGAAGCACCCATAATTTTATTCATCGCTACATTGCCCAAGAAACTCATTGCTATATCCATGCAGTCAATAATTTCCAAATCATGATTGCTAATGGTGACTCCATGAAATGTGGAGGGCGTTGTGAAAATGTGTGTCTCCAAATTGGTTACTACCACCCGAAATCTCATATGTTTTCTATCGACATGGGCAGTTGTGAAATTGTGTTGGGTGCATACTGGATAAGGAATTTGGGTCCCATCCTCATGGATTTTAAGGAATTAACCATGAAATTCAACTAGGAGGGCCAAAAATGTAAGTTCCAAGGCATCACCTCTGGTTCACCTGAGATAATTAGTTCCCATCACACGGAAAAGCTGATAAAAAAAGGTCATTCTGGCATTATTTCTGAACTCCATGCCATACAAGAAACTAAGACACCCTATGTGATGCAAGACCTCCAATCCATCCTCTCTAAACATAAAGTGGTATTTTACACTCCCCAGGGACTCCCTCCTTCCTATGGTTTTCATGATCATTCCATTCCCCTTGCACTAGGAAGCCTTCCTCCCAATATTTTTCCATATCGTCACCCATTTTCCCAAAAAAATGAAATTGAGAAAATGGTTCAAGAACTGCTTAACACAGGCGTTATCCACCCTAGTACGAGCCCCTACTCTTCTCTTGTGGTCATGGTCCTAAATAAAGAGGGTTCTTGGCACATGTGTCCTAACTTCACACCCTCAACAAAATCACCATTAAAGACAAATTCCCCATTCATGTCATTGATGACCTCTTGGATGAATTGAGTGGCGCCTAGTTCTTTACTAAACTTGATCTTCGTTTTGGCTACCACCAGATCCATATGAAATAGGTAGACATTCCTAAGAATGCCTTTAGAACTCATGAGGGCCACTATGAGTTTTTGGTCATGCCCTTTGGCTTGTGTAATGCCCCCTCCACCTTCCAAAGCCTCATGAATCATGTATTTCATCCTTTTCTCCATCATTTTGTCTTAGGTTTCTTTGATGATATCCTCATCTATAGAAAAAACTGGATAAACCATCTTTCTCATGTGGACCAAGTTCTCCATCTACTCTCTCAGCACCAACTTTTCTTGAAAAAATCTAAATGTGCTTTTGGCACCTCAGAAGTTGAGTACTTGGGTCATCTTGTTGGCAAGGACGATGTTAGGGTCGATCCTAAAAATATTGAAGCTATGCAAGAATGGGCTCACCCAAAGACTCTCAAAATCTTGCATGGATTTCTGGGCTTAACAGGTTATTATCGCAAGTTTGTTAAGAATTATGGAAAGATTGTGGCACCTCTCACTGCACTCCTTAAACAAACTTCTTTCACTTGGACTCCAACAACTGCTTAGGATTTTAAAACCCTGAAGATGGCCATGTGTACCACTCTAGTCCTATCCCTTTCTGATTTCACAAATACCTTTTTCATGGAATTTGATGCTTCAGGGAAAGGTATTGGCATTATCTTTATGCAAGAGGGTCGACCTTTGGACTTTACCAGCAAACAACTGTCTGAACAAAATTTGGGCAAATCAATCTATGAAAAGGAAATGTTGGCTATTCTTCATGTCGTTGATTTGTGGCGCCCTTATCTATTGGGGAAACACTTCCAAATTAATACAGATCATAAAATCCTCAAGTATTTTATGGAACAACACATTTCCTCCCCAGAGAAACAAAAATGGGTGACTAATATCTTTGGATATGATTATGATATCATTTACAAGAAAGGCAAAGACAATGTGGTTGCGGATGCACTTTCCTGAAAATATGAATATGAAGGCTCCCTTTTTTCTCTCTCCTTCATTGTACCATATTGGCTCCAAGTTGTTTGCCAAGAATGGCTACATGATCCCAAAAGTTCACATATGATACAAAAATTGCAGTCCAATTCTCCAGTTTCCCCAGGGTACTCTTGGCTCCATGATGAGCTTCAATAAAAAGTTCATTTGTGTTTAAGTAAACAGTCAAAGCTTAAATCCACGATACTCTCTGAGCTTCATGCTACACCCACAACTGGACACTCTGGGTTTACCAAAACCTATGACAGGGTCAAACGTTCTTTTTTCTGGGATGATATGAAACGAGACATTCGTAATTTTGTGGCTAAATGTGATGTGTGTCAACGCAACAAGGGAGAAACAGTCAAATCTCCTGGAACACTACAACCACTTCCGATTCCACCTGCTATTTGGAGGGATATCTCTATGGATTTTATTACAGGATTACCTAAATTGGGCAAAAAATCAGTGATCATGGTGGTAGTTGATATCGTTTCCAAGTATTCTCATTTATGTGCTCTTCAACACCCATTTACAACATCCATTGTGGCTCAACGTTTTATGGATCAGGTCTTCAAGCTTCATGGCATGCTACATTCTATTGTTTCTGATTACGACCCAACTTTCACCAGCAATTTTTGGCAAGAATTGTTCAAGCTACAAGGCACCCAATTGCATCTCAACGCAACTTATCATCCCTAGATGGGTGGTCAAACTAAAGTTGTCAACAAGTGTTTGGAAACATATTTGAGGTGTTTTGCATCAAAAAAGAAGAATCAGTGGGCTCAATGGTTACCCCTAGCTGAATGGTGGTACAACACTTCATACCATACAACTACCTGCATGAATCCTTTTGAAGCGGTATATGGACAAAATCCACCTTCACTTCTCCCACATTTACCAGGTGTCTCAAAGGTCCAAGTGGTTGACCAAATTCTTACAGTTCGGGAGGCTATTCTTTGTACCCTCAAAGAAAATTTGGTCATGGCCCAAAATCACATGAAGCAACAAGCAGATCAAGGTCGCTCTGAACGTCAATTTGCAGAAGGGGATCAGGTGTTTCTTCAACTGCAACCTTACAAGAAAAATTCCCTCAAGTTCGACCATTGTCAGAAGTTGGTGCCCAAATTTTATGGTCCTTATACCGTTCTCAAGCATGTGGGACAGGTGGCCTATCAGTTAGCTTTTCCCACTCATTCTAAGCTACATCCTATTTTTCATGTTTCATGCTTAAAGAAGGTGATTGGAACTAAGTGCCAAAATCAAACCAACCTTCCCGAGTTGGATGAAGAAGGCTCCATTTGGCTACAACCACAAGTAGTTTTGGACCAGCGTGAGCGTCGCCTGTGTCAATGAACCATAAAGTAAGTGTTGGTCCAGTGGAAAGATACAACTCCAACAGATGCCACTTGCGAACCAGCTACCATTCTGCAACAATTTCCACATCTCAAGCCTTGAGGACAAGGCTATTTTTAAGGGGGAGGACATGTTAGGGACCTAACCCCTCAGGTAGGTAGAACAATCTATTTTGATGTAATAAAGGTCAATATTAATAAGCCCTTGCAACAAGGTAGAATAAGTCGAATGTAAGAATACCTAATAGAAGCTTCCGCTTCTAGAAGGATCTTCCTCTAGATGGTTCTCTTGATATACATATTTAGTATAAATAGGAGTCGAGGGTATGATAACCCTAGCTTGGATATTATTATAATAGAGCTATGCTCGATTGGAGGTTGCCCCCTCGAAGAGGCAAGTGAACATTTCTCTCAGTAATCAAAGTGTTATTTCTGGTGTTATTCTGGTTTCATATCGGTCTTATTGTGGTGTTGTTCTGGTTATATTGTTGTTCATCTGCCATTTCTAGCATTTTATTTAAGTTCTGCATACTTTTATATCTGGAATATTACAATTAGGGAATCTCTCATCAGCCAACATGAGGTACAAAGAAATAGCTCAATTATTAGGAGGATCTCAAAAGAATAGGATGTTCACGAACCAACAACCTTGTGTGTCTCCCGCATGCACCAGATGCAAGTAGTGCACGGAAGAGACCCTATGAATAACAACCAATAAGGAAGACTTATGAAAAAGGTGAGGAAACCACCAATAAGGCTAATGGAATCCAAGAAACTACATAAATCCCAATGTGTGAATAGATTTCTTTCCTTTGAACACAAGGGAAATCCCCCAGTCAGTGACCAATGAGGAGATGTCAACTGTCGGGTTCAAGGTTACCTACCCATAATGAAAGTAAGACCAGGGTGCATGGTAGGACTAAAACTTCATGTGACTCTGATATACAGTAAGGGTATGGTCGACATACAAAGTCAATAGTTTTGAGAAATGGTCGACACAAGCTTATATACTTCCTTTGAACAAGAGCATGCGGCATATGGATAGCTTAGGCATCATAGACTTGATGATAAAACTTCATGATGTAGGAGGTATCAACAAACTCTCCATAGGGACTAGAAGAATAACTAGTCAGAGGAATAACCTCTAAGTAATGAGCTCATCTTCTTAAGGTCATGCTAAACCCAAACTTTGGATGACAGTGGAATCAAAAGTCTGTTCTCTATTCAAAGGTGACATGACTGCTACCAATATGAGATAATATTCTTTTCTCTCCCATCTTTTCTTTTTTTTTCATAGGAAAATAAATGTTATTATACATGAGAGGAAAAGAGTGTTGTGAGTAAGAAACTAGCTCCAAACAATGGAGCATACCTATGCTCAATTCAAATAAGTGCATGCAGGGCATGGACACTCAGGGGGATGTTTTCCTCTTAGGGTACAGGGTGTCAAGCTGCAAAGGATATATAAAAAAGGCTCATCTTGGCTAGTGATGCAAATTGTTGAGGTAAGAGGATTATAACAAGAAAGAGAGAACTAGAAATATGCTCAATACTTCAAGAAATGTGATGGAATGCAATTACAACTTAACTCCAAAGAATGTCCCTTTTCATAGATTTAGTCCCCTAGGCCTGAAAAGGTATAAAATAATACCCATGAGAACTCTTCAAGCCAATGGTGACTAGAGTATTCCTTTTTCATAAGTAGTCTACTTGGTCCGAAAAAGGGTTAAACTTACACCAAATAACCATCCTTTCAAATACAATTAACGAGTGTGAAAGAGACAAGTTCACTCGATACTATTTTCATTTTTTAGAGAGTTGAAGAAGATCTTAACCAAGACTTTGGGGGAGTCCCATAGGTAACGGTCAAAATGCTTGTGAGTAAGAATATGGGGTTTGAATGCAAAGTCATATCAAAACTATAAGGAACTCCCGGTCCTATGGAATAACTTCTCCATGGGAACCAAATAGCACAAAGGTTCTAACTAGGGAACCCATGTTTGGTAAGCCTCTACCACTTATTAATGACACTTGTAGTAGTAGTAGGAAGGTACTATGTCACTAATAAATGGGTTCGTACCTAGGGTGTATAGATCATGGTCATAGGATGATGTTAGATTGAAAAATGGAGTGACAACCTATCTTATGTGATGGTGAAAGAATATATCTGCCAAAGGCATGAATGGGCAGTATGATGCTAGAAACTGCAAAAGCTCTTAGACAAAACCACTAAAAACCAACTCTTTCCACTTCACTATTAGTCCATAAGGTAAAAAATTAGCACAAACTATATGAAGTGGGTAAAAAAAATCTACTAATAGTACAATTCTAATAGACCATTTTTCCATACCATTTGAGTTTTTTCACCCACATAGTGCATTTTAGGCCATTTTTCTCACGATATTGAAGTGTTGATGGTGGGAGCTACAATCAAGGAAATCATCAACCGTCTGGACCAAGTAAGTGTCCATCCCTCTACTTCAATTTCAATGGTTTAAATTTCAATTTTAGAAACCATTGTTTTAGAATTAGAGGGATTAATATGGAAATTAGGGCATATGCGGGTGATAGTTCATCGGGTTATGTATACGACCTCATATACATGGGAAAATCAAAGCCTTCCCACGTATATACATCCCTATACACGACTGTTACTAGGCTATCCCCCATACACATCCGTCAACACATATTTGAAAGGTTTTAACTCAAAAAATGGCTTTTCCTTTGGAGGATGGCGATTGAATGGAGGGAGAGGTAGCATGAAGAGATAGATGCAGTAGTGGGAAGGGATGCAGGGGCCCAACATGATTTAAAAAGATGCGGCCTTTAAAATTTTGGGCTCTCAAGGAAATGAGGGCTCAAGTGAGGTTACTCCAGTTGCTAGTAAACTATTGTGATCCGGAGACAGATTCCTTCAACCTCGATGAGAAACCATTGAGGATTGAAGTGGATGATATATAATTTATCATAGGATTGTATCACTGAGGTGAGGTAGTGAATCTCAAGGCCCAAGGGGCTGGGGGTGGTATGACTATGGAGGAGTACATTTCCACCCACTATGTTGCAGGCATAGATAAATTAGGGAACCAACTCCCATTCAGGGTGATTGAGAACCTGATATTAAGTATCGACGTGCTTGTACTTAGACAAATTTCTGGGTTAGCCTCATTGCACTAGGCATCAAGGCCACTCATGTTCTATGCGGTGGATTTTTTACAACCCACTATTTATGACTGGTGTACCTCACTATTGGCTAACATGAAGAGTCAACTGATGGATTGAAAATGAGGGAAAAAGAGAAATTTTGGATTTGCATCCATTCTTTGTAGTTTTTTCTTTGAGAGGGTTCTAGTCTTGAGCCCTAGAGTAAATATTAGTCCACTTAGACAACATGATCCAACCATGTCATAGTGGACCGATGTGATGAGGCAGCTAGGAGATGGTAGGGTGCCAACCCCCTACAATGATGAGTTCTTTTTTTGGTGCCGCCGACAGGTCATAACCATAGATGACTACTCTTACAGAGGGATCAACTATAGAGGGGATCCAGACATGAATTTTCCACCAAGTTTTGCCTACGGTGATATTGGTAAGAATTTTTTTTATATATTTCATTTTTTTTTGTTTTTCGATAAAAATAAAAAACACAAATATTTGGTATGGTATCAAGTACTAACAATTGCTTTGTTACACAAATGTAGGTCTACTATGACTAGATAGATTCCCATGACATCAGCGAAGGAGTCGAGGAGATGAGCACTTGGGAGGCGATGCAAAGAGAGTGTTGCAGAATGTGCAAGTGAACATGTCTTGATTGACACATAGGATTCCTATGGTTCAAGTGGAGGATCTTCCATAGGCTATGCAGCGCCCTAGTGTTCTATCATGATACACATCCATCACAACAGGTGTATATTCCATGGTCATATTATATATCGTCCATATTTGTATTTTGAGGGTGTGAGCCCCATTTTGCACTATGACACCGTATTTTTTAAAAGGATGAAATATACAAAAAAATGGTCTTTGGATTTACTTGTATATGTTACAATGTGTGCATGTATGAATGTGTTTTGTTTTCTTAGTTATGTGACAAATTCCAATCTAAAATATAATTACCATATGGATCATATACATGATTATAAATTCTAGGTATGTGATTATAAGTAAGAAATCAAAGTATCGTTCCAAAAGTCATACCCGTAGAAATCGTCATAGTAGAGTAGGGACTCACACATGGTAAATATCGTTTAACTGAAATACGAATAACTAAGAGTCCAGGAGAACCTCTAAATACTAAATACCATGTGAACTGGTGTCACGTAATAGTTCTATAATGACACTATACTCATCCACATTATTCTTTGATGGCTCCAGACGAACACCACCTGAAGACACCAATTGGCCCTCGGGTGAGTAAATGAACCAAGAAATGGAAGCCATGTTCCACATATTACGATTGGCACCATCTGTGAATCCTAAGTAAACTAAAGAATCCATCGACATCTTCCAACCAAGTGAAAACTTGATAAGCAAGTTGATGAAACAAAGGAAAAGATGTATATACACTAATATATGCTAGTATACAAAAGGTCAAGCCCAAGCTTTGAGGGATTAAGCGTAATACCTTTTAAGGTAGAGACCATTTATGGACTCATCCAACATATTCCCTTAATAATATTCTAATTCATAGGATTCTTTCTCTAAGACACGTCACACGATATAAGGACTGTGCCACATGGGGTTTAACTTGCCTGCTCCCAATAGTTCTTTCGTTTGGTCATACAAGAGAACTAAGTCACCATTAGCGTACTATCAAGGACAAAAAAACCTATCATATTGAAACTTAACATGTCGTTTACTCGCTTCGATAGCCATAGAGGCATCTCAACGCTGCTCATCGATATGCTCTAGGTGTACAAGGCGTTCTTCAAGATCAGATGTGTCAAGTAGGAGCTCAATTTCCAACTTGAGGGAAGCGATTTAACATTCAATCGAAAGAATCAACTCCACACCATGTATTAACTGAAAAGGAGAAAAATAGGTGGAAGTCTTTACCAAGGTTTGATATGCCCAAACTCCAGGGTAAAGCATCAAATGCCAGTTAAATTTACTTTAGCTGACAGTTTTTTGCAAGTTGGTCTTGAGAGATTTATTCACCACCTCTACTTTTCCATTTGTCTGGGGATAGTAAGGGGAAGAATGGCCATGCTTAAATCCCAGTTTTGATGCCAACTCTTTCATCATTTCATTCTGAAAGTGAATTCCATGATCAGTGACAATATCTCTTGGGATTTCGAACTAGGATATAATTTGGTTAAATAAAAAGAATGTTGCAGTATTACCATCAGATTTAATGGTAGGCATGGCATCTACCCATTTAGTGAAGTAATCCACGACCACGATGATATGTTGATGCCCCCAAGCCAAAGATGGCTTATTGTCCATAAAATATACCACCCACTTGGTGAAAGGAAATGGCAATGATGACTGTGTGAAGAGGGGTTGGGTGCAAGCACATTTTCTAAGCGAACACCTAGCAAGGGTGACACTTCTTTATTGCTTCAACACAATCTTTAAAAATTGACGGCAAAAAATAATCGACTCGCAACATTTTTTGGGATGTCGAAATCCCAGATAAATGAAAACAAAAAGGCCCACTGTGACAGTCATTGAGAATAGACTTAGATTCCTCGTGATTCAAGAAAAGATGTAAAATATTATCTACTCCTCGACGATACAAAGTGTCATCGGTGATAACGTAGTTTTTAGCCTGATGACATATACGTCATCAATCATCTCTCGAAAGACGTTGGGATAACTTCAAGGGTTGAAGATAAATTAGAATTTCTCCATACCAGGGGTCGAAAGAAGAGATAAGTAAGATATGTTCATCTGCGAATGAATCATCATGAAAAATTTCCTCTTCTAGTCGAGGGAAATCTGATATCAACTTGATAAAAACTGGCGATTTCTTAGACTTTGATGAATCGAAATCGAGATCAAATTCTTGCAAAATAATAATCCACTTATTGTATTCCCCCCCTATGATACACTTGGTGAGGACGTATTGAAATGGATTGATATTTGCAACTACAATAGTTTTTCAAAGTAATATGTAATGTCATAATCTTTGAATTGCATGTACAACAACCAAGGCTAGTTTCTCTACATGAGAGTATTTAAGTTCACGACCAACTAGGTTACGAATGATATAGTAGACAATGTTCTCATGGATCTCATCATCCTCCTAAACCATAACCATATGAACTTTCCCTTTGGATGTGACGATATAAAGAAAATAGTCTCTATTTTAGTCTGGAGGCTTCAAGAGAGGTGTCGATACAAAAGCTTTCTTAAGAGCATCAAAAGATTCTTGGGCTTGCTCATCCCATATAAACAAAGTATCCTTCTTCAAAAGATGCATGAAAACCTTAGTTAAATTGGCATAGTTTACTATGAACCGATGCAGGAAATTAGCCTTCCCCTGTAAACCTTGAAGTTGTCGAATGTTTCACAGGGGAGGAAATTGAATTATTGCCTCAACCTTCATAGGATATACCATGATCCCAGGCTCAGACACTAAGAATCGTAAAAGACAGCCAGACCTAATGCAGAAGATGCACTTGTGAGGCTTCAACTAAATGCGATAGTAACAACATCTTTCAAATATTAATCAAAGGTGAGTGGAGTGATCTACTCTCTTACGAGAGTGAGGAGCAAGATCATCTAGGTAAGCTTAAACATATGCTTGATATTGTGAAAAGAAAAGGTCATGTCACGTTGGAAGGATGCTCCGACGTTTTTAAGGCCCAAAGGAATTTTCCAGTATGCAAAAGTACCCCAAGGACAAATAAATGTTGTCTTATGTTGATCCTCAGGTTTGATTTGAATTTGATTATACCCTTAAAATCCTTCCGTAAAATAAAATACTTCACTTCCTGCACACTCATCAAGAATATGGTCAATGAAAGGAGTCAGGAAACTATCTTTAGGAAAATCCTCGTTCAAGTCTCTAAAATCCATACATATGTGGATGGTTCCTTGTTTTTTATTCACAGGAATGGGGTTGGACACCCATTCAATCAAGGGAATCAAGTATATGAAAGCAACATTAAGTAGTTTTTCTACCTCTTCCTTAATAGCAGGGGCCTTCCTAGGATTAACAACTCTAAGAAATTTTAGAATAGGTCTAGCATCCAGATAGGTATTATTCTTATGTTAGACAATGTTGGGATCGATCCCTAGCATATTTTCATACAACCAAGAGAATACATCATGAAATTATTTGAAGAGATCGGTGTAGATATGAATTTCTTCAGGTGAACAATCCGCAAAAATATAAATGTTCTCAATTTTTCTAGGAATTTGAGATGTTGATCATGACAGTAGGAGAAATATTCTCCATGTTTCCTTCGACATAAATACCATGCATATCTAACGGAACCATAATGTGACCGACAATATCACTCAAGGTAGATCTAAATTCATCATGTTTGATCCTAACAAGATTTGGGAGGAAATTGGAGTGATGATGCATATCATCCCAAGGCCTATCAGGACCATACATGGCCTCTAACATGGCTTCATATGAAGGTAAAATATCATCGATTCAATCATGAGAACAATATGACTAGATGGCCCATACAGGCTCTAGAATAGGATCCTCCTTGTCTATCTGCAAGGACAAAGGATCCAGGTAAGTAGTAGCATAAAGAATAGACTGATAGGCAATTTATGCCACTAACAATGGCATTTCCATCCCAATGTGCAACTGACCTTTGTACAACATAGTCGGGGAATTTAGAGTCCAAGGTTCATTGAAATACAAAGTACGAAAAGGAACAGACCTCATCGACGATGAAGACTCACTAGAAATGGCATGAATGTGGTGAATTGGTGCCATGAAATAAAAGATACCCATGCGAGAGGAACACATTCCAACAACAACATCCTCAGTTCCCTGCTGAGAATTGTTGATCACAGGGACTGAAAATGCAATTGATGCATTAGGAGTAGCGTGTGCAAAGGACAATTGATCAATCGTCACTATTCTCCCTTCATGAGGAAAACATAAAGTTCACAAAATAGATGACACGACTTCTGTCACGACATAAGTACAATTACTCCCTAGTAGTAAATTACAGTCGAGGGGTGCATCAACCACCTCGACATAAACCTCCATTGTCTTTCCACCTAATTGGACTGAAAAAGAGGGAAGAGTTCCATGGGGTCATAATTAATTCCCATCAAAAGAGGTTAACATAGTCATAGATTTGGATAGGTTCAGAGAGCCAATATATTTAGAAAAGGTTTAGGGACATCACGCACATCACAACACCTTCATCAATTACAGTGTGTTTGATGGTAATTTTCGTTTAATCAAAATGGATTTAAAAGGCCACGTGGTAAGGTAAGCGAGGCCTAACATCCATGACGTCAAAATTAATAGCCTTAGAGCCACATGGGTCTAGATATCCTAAAGAAGATAACAATGTGTTCCTTTTTGAAGGACACGTTTGGAGCACCTCCAAAGATGACATTGCACAAGGGGTTTGACCCAGATCTTCGACAATCAAATATTTATGGATGACTCTGGCATTAGGATTTTGGGAAGAGCACTTTAGACTCCTTTCAAAATACGAGGTGAAGGTTCTGGATTTTCGATCTACAAGGGTGTTTCCGGTGGAGGAGGAGACTCTAGAGCTACAATAGTATGTGAAGAACTGTAATCATGAGATCAAGTGGCTAAATCAATCTAAGAATTGACCATATTGACACATAGATGGCCACCTTCATGTGTCAAGATGTTTTGACTTCCACTCGATGCATTTCAGGTGTTGTAGGTCCCTGAAGCCATGTGTTGATTATGCAAAAATGGATTTTTCAGCATAGAGGGCGAATGTGATAAGACCCTCGAGGCTTCCTCGATTTTTTGGCATACGTGGGTAAGGTGATCATATTTACAAAGTTTACAAGGAAACTTCACCTTCCATTTTTCTCTCTTTCCCTCATCGACATTATTATTCGATCTATCATTGTTAATGTCATCCTTGGATTTATTATTAGTTTTTCCCACCCTTACGATTATTACCTCATACTTTCCTTTTGTTCCCTCCTAGTTGTTGGTCACCATTTGGGTTGGCCGAAAACTTTAAAGAATACACATCCATCAACTGAGTGGGAGTGGAGGATGAAGACAAAGATTTTCTTGCTATTGGTTGGCTTAGATACAAATCTTTCAACTGGTTTTTCACCAAGACTGTAGACTTAGCATTTGCAGAGCCTATGATGTCATTGACATCAGGCCCAGGATTTTGTCTAGGGTCATAGTTCAACCACAGTGTGTCAGGAATAATTTCATACAACATCCCAGATTGAGCATATATGAGGTCCAATTGTTGGGCTTTGAAAATAGCTTCTTCCTTAGATGTTATTCCAGATGTAGAAATATCCTTCGAAATATAAGCTAATAAGGACTTAAGGAACCACTCCAACATAAAATATGGAGGAATGTAGGATTTGATCAACCTATTCTGTCTACGCCACTCTTGGATATGGTCCAAGATATGCATGGCTTTATCTTGGTGAAGGGACGACAAATGTTCTATGTCGACATTGTAATGAACTGACAACTGAAAGTGGTTGAGAAAGACCAAAACCATCTAATTAAAGTTTCTATATGTTCCCCTCAGTAGCTCAATGTACCACTTCACAGAAACCCCCATGAGGGTGCATTGAAATAGCCTCAAACAAATAACATCCTCATAAAGGGAGTTATAAGAGCACCAAAGATGAAAATTAGTGACATGATCACCTATATCCTCGCCATTCTTTCCTTCGAATTTAATAATTTATGAAGGAATATTGGTGGGGATGGGGGGCCATAACAGATCATGATGCACATGGTGATTCATTAATTTTGACAAATCTAGTATATTAAGAATGGCCAAAAAAGGGAGTCGGGATTTTGACGTCTGACCCCATTCTTCCTAGAAAGATTGTTGCTAAGGGATTGCAGGCCATCCAAGGTTCTAGTATATGCCATGGCCTTATCCGATAGGATAATATCCTCCTGTAAAATGATTCATAAAAGGTTTTATGGGAACCATACCTATGGAAGTGGCATAATGAGGGTTATATGTGTTGCCCCCAGCCAAAGGGGATCTGGGCTGGGGGTTTCCCATAGTGTGAAACTGACTCCCTCCATATGGAAATCTATAGGACAAAGGGGGATTCACCATAATAATGTGTTTGTCGGAATCAACATGGAGGAAGAGGGGGTAAAGGATGGGATATAGGAAGTGTCTTGTCCGCCCAGTTGAGCACTTCATACAGAAGCATTGAGACTAGGATTAGGCCCGGAAGAAAGAGGAGGCCAACCACCAAATGTATGATAAATTTGGGGAATGTGGCCTCCACCAAACGAGAGAGGAGCATACAGAGGAGCCATGCCCCCATGTAAAAAACTAGGATTC
>SNQJ01S0024383.1:10970-28661 GCA_010110895.2 Picea sitchensis
AATGAATAAAGTGGAAAATAATAATGTGAAACCCAAATGTATTTATGAAAATGGTATGATGAAGGTTTAATGGGGCGATGAAATGTAAGGAATAGTGAAGGGAAAGGTGGATGAAAATACGACATTTCTGAGTCCCAACACTACCCTACAACAACAAATAAGACTATTTTCTAAACTATGAAAGAAAGAAACTATCTATTTTGGTCTATGAAAGCAGGAAACTATTCTTTAATCTATGGAAAACAGGAAAACTATCTTTTAACCTATGACAATTCAAATGTCATGCTGGTGGTTGTGTGAATGTCTTCGATGTCAGATAATATCTCGATGGCACTTGAAAACAAAGGAAAATTCCAATGGTATAAGATCAACACTAATCTCAATGGAAAAATGAAAGGTATGGATTAAACAACCCAATGAGAATTTAGCGATGACAAAAATAATGTTAAATATCCTGCATATCCTAGTATAAACCATCAACAATATAACAAGATCATTATTATACTTCTACACTATGTAAGCAAAACTAGATTCAACCATTAACTAAGAAATATCATTGCATTTTAATTCTAGAAAAGGAAATTGCATAAAATAAAACTATGATATGTCTACTCTAACCATTCAAACTGCAATAAGGAAATAATTAAAAACAAAAATTAAACTATGATATTAAAAAGTAAATTAACAATCTACATTAACCAACAACTAATTAAATGAGATCTATATAAAACTGAAATAAGCAAGCTTTAATAAAAAACTGGAATTAACTCTATCCATCCATCAAATCCCTATCAAAGAAAACCCAAATCAAACTCTATTATATTCTAATTAAACTGTGTTTTAAACTTTACTATAAAATCATAAATCAAAGCATAATATAACATCTAATTGCATATGGGGTTAGTATCGAAACTTGCAAGTATGTTCCTAATCTACAAGATCAGTGCATGCTAACACATCTCATCATCCTAACCTGCAAAAGAGAATCAAAACAATTAAGCTACAACAAACTAGTTAACACAATAAAAAATATGCATGTACAAAAAATAAAAGAGAACAATTAAGTTAGGAAATGCATAAACAAACATGAAGACAGTTACCAGACTGCTGGTGGGCCCCCCAACAAGTCGTGGTCACTCTCTAAAATAACACCAAGAGCTCAACAAGATGAATTCACCATTAAAACTTGAAAACGCAGTTCTAGTATAATTCTGGCAATATAAAATATTAAAACAGAGAAAAACGAGTTTGTCCAATACACTGGTTCTTCTACTTGGTTAACAATCTTCTAACCATGCTAGTGGTATTCATAATCTTACATACCAAGTGGTCGACCACAGGAGGGTCGAACCACTTCTAATTTTGGAAAATTATAATAAATGATTCCCTAATTGATAAAACAGAGTGAACCAATAATCGCCCTCTTTGAACCACTAAAACTGAGTTGTCTGGAGCTCAGTAGATGGAGGGGGCAATCATGAACAAAACCCACTTGCTCGATTTTCCCATTATTGGCTGCTAATACCTTAACCGCCAAGTCACCCTATGTTTTTGTGTGATATGTAGTGCTGGAGAGAGTGTCGAATCAAGTGTTGAAATGAGTATTGGAAGGAGTGCCAGATCAAGTGTCGGAAGAAGAAACGTGGTGCGTTTTTTCCCTGTAACACCAAAAAAATGTGAATTAGATCTTGGTAATCATAAAACATGATGAATTATACGTAATACAATCATTAAACATGAATTACATGTACCTTATGCCGATCATACCATTTTATCATAAAATTATTCAAAAATCTCCTTTAAAATATGAAAAACACATATGTACATGTGGCAAAAGTGTATAATAACCGTCATAAAAGTTATCATATCTCGGGCCCAACATTACCCCCACACTTACGATTTTGCAGGTCCAACTGCACAAAAATAAGTTACCCCTCATAACTAGGCTTGCTAAGGAGGATCGGCTTTAGAAGCCTCTCCTTCTTACTGTGAAGACTTTGCCTTGTGCCTCTTATGTTGCTTTTGTTGTGCTTGGAGGTTGCAGTTAGATTTAGTCATCTCATCAACTAATTGTTTAAGGGAGTTTAGTTTTGTTTGAAGGAATGCATTTTCATAATGAAGGTGTGCATCTACTGTCTTCCTCTCTTCCAATTGTTGGAGAAGCTGATGGTTTTACTTTTGTAGCTCCTCTATGGTTGGGGTAGAATTGGTGATCTCTGAGGAAGGCTTATATCCTTTGAGGGATGTGAACAATATATCAGTTTTAAGATCTAGAGTGGGCATGGGTGAAGTAGGTGTGATGGGAGATCGGTAAGGTGAGGTAGGTTCTGATATTTTTTTCCTTAGTGACTCTAATCCATCCGTAGAAACTTCCCTAAGTTTCTTATGAGGGCTCTCAAGATGGGAGGACACTTGGATCAGATCCGAAGCAGGTGGAGGTTTTGCATAAGGCTTGGTTCTTGTGCTCCGGGTACTCCTTCGAAAGGGTCCTTTACCAAATCGATTGGCACCCCTTTTGTTTGTGGGAATGATGGGAAAGCCTTGCTGCATTACTTCTTGGATCTTTTTAGGTGTAGGATGAAGAGAGAGTGAAGGCATTGGGGGGTCAACAATAGGCTTCTTTTGGTATTTTCTCTTGGTCCTTTTTCCCGATGAAGAAGTAGGGATATCAACAAGATTTTGGTATTGTTACGGAAAAGAGAGGGTTTGCGCAAGGGGGTTTGGAGTTCTTGGAGAACGAGGCTTGGATGGAGAGATAGTTTTTAGGCTAAGTGGTTGTTTGCCTGTCTTAACTGTCAAGTGAGGGTTTGCAAATTGGTAGATAAAGGCATCCCAATTTTTCCCATGTTTCTCTAGTTCGGCAAGAATGAGTAGTTTGATCAAGCCATGGTGGAAGATACTATTGTGGGGGTTAGTCACATTCTTCCTCACTTGAGAGGACGTCTTCTCTAAAATTTTGACAAAATAGAAGGGAAAATTCAAAGGTTTGTTGAACAGAAAATGAGCCAACAATCTGAAATGAAAAGATTTGAAGGTGGAGTATCTACCTTCACATGTAATTAACCTTGTGATGAGGATGAGGGAGTTGATCAATTCTTCCTTTATCCACTCCTTAGAGTACCCGTTTTCTCCTGAAAGTCTCTCAAATTCAAGCTTAAACACCCTGTTATAACTTGAGCATGACAATTGGTGGTTTTTGAACCATCTATCTCCCATTCTTGGGAGCTTTGTTGTTGCAGCAATGGACTCTTCTGAAACTTCAAAGGTAAGAGACCCTACATGTGTTGTCTTACCATTGAAACTGACTTCAAATTGCATGGATATGTCGTCATTGTGGCCCTGCAAGCTAGAGAAAAATGGCCCCCAGCCTGCGTGAAAAAACACTTCTCTGCATTGTGCAAATATGGGAATGGAAAACAACTTTGCATAGGAGGAGGGTTTGTATTTCATCTGCATTGTGACAGAGGTGAATTGTACCAGGAAAGGGCGTGATCGAGCCAAGAGATGGCACAAACTGGGCATGGTCTAAGCACGATTTGAACAGGGGATGAATTGGTAGAGGTTGGGCATGATTCCTTAATGTAGGGGTGACCAAATGGCAAGGGGAATTGATATAATAAAGTGCTTAGCCCGATTTTGAATGCACTCATGGTGGAGTACATTGCACACATGTGCATGTGAGATGCCATGTGTGGAAAATTCGAATTCGATGGCATGTTTTTGGGTAATGTAATGATGTGTGGTTAGATCAATGTCCAAGTCTTTTGACTTGGACATTTGATCATAAACATGTGAAGCATCTTTAATCAATGCTTACAACCAATTCAATTGAATAATTGAGTTCTGGTTACCTGGAATCTAGGATATTTACTGGAGTGTATGGCACTTCGTTCAACACTTCAAACGACATCTCATACGACACCTCATACGATACTTCATCTGGTACCTCTGTGTTAAGTGCATTTTCACCTGTTATAATGGATAGTCTACAAATTTGAAGTGTTTTTGACAATCATAGTAGTTAATGAGCAGAGGCAAAATGCTCCATGCTCACTCAATCTTCTTGCATATGACATATAATGTCAAAACCTATAATGAACAAGTTATAGCAAGCATAAAAATGTATTGTCAAACCTACAATATGTAGCTTTAATGAAACAATAAACCGATAAAGAGTGGTATGTTAAGTAACCAATAAAAAGTGGTCTATTAGGTATGTGTTCAGTAATTTATAGCACACAAGAGTTAAGCATTTCAAAAATAACATGACTATCAATGTAATAATTGGTATCATAGAAATAATACAAAAATTCTTGCAAAGATCTACTTATCTAGGAAATGATCATTTGTCAACTCATGAACCCCTCCCCCACACCTAAGTATTATGACACCTCACAATCAAAAGTATAGGAAACTAGTCAGTATCCCCCAATAGCCGAAGATTTATAGTATGTCAAGTGTAAAGATAAAATTTCACAAATTGGTCTGATGAGATAGTTAGAAGATGGCCCCACCTATAGGATAAGAGATCTTATATATAGATAATAAGAGCGAGGGAAGAGAGTTTCAAGATAGTCTTAGGGTTATTTCCCAATCAAAAGTTTATGAGATTCATTAACCTTAGCTTAACCACACATACTCCATGTCAGATTTGTCTGCAAGTAATGTTGTACATCAAGACAAGTTTAATTTTATGATTTATTTTTGTCAGATTACCATCTTCGCTAGGTAGAATGCCCCGCTGCCAGCAAGCTTGTTTAGTACTCCTGCGGGTTTACCTAGTCATACCATAGGCTTGTACTCGCTGGCAATAGACCTGTTTAGTATCCCGGTGGGTTAGCCTCTTAAACCCTCAAAGACTGGCCCTCCATCTTTTAAGATTTTAGTATAATATTTCTTATGCAAGAAAATGGGGGAACAACTCTGAAAATAACTTTTTCCTTCCCTTTTTTCAATTGGGATGGTATTTATGTTAGAGGATGACTTTCTGTTATATTACTTAGTGATTTTCTCGATGTAAGGGGTACTTAAACGGACATGGCCTATCTAAAGATATGATATAATCAAGCTATTTAGTATGTAGTGGATGGTACCATTGAGAAAGAATAGAAAGGTATCTCTAGGCTCAACTTACTTTCTTCCTTTGTAGTGATTGTGATGTTGCCATGACTAACCGCTAATTAAACTTCCTTTTACTCTTTGATAAAGACACTTGACTCACTTACTCAGGTTTCTTGGCAAACCTGTACGAGAGAACTCTAGGCTTGATAGTTATGGTATCACTCCCTTATACAGTGGTGAAGAGTTTCAAGAGCAACTACTTTAGAATGCCAAAAAATGAGAATTTTGCAAAAATATGGCTAATTACAGTGAGTCAATATTCATTTGATGCTTTAACAAACAAAAAATTCAAGTGTAATAATTTTTTCAATAAGGATCCTTGAAACTGTGTACTCCTGGTGAAATAAATACTTACAAAAATATCTAGAATTGTCTTATTAACAAAATTCATTTTTTTTTTACAGATATATAGTAGGAAATTCATAAAACTTTTTCAAGAACAAGGGGGTACTTCCTCATCTACTAAGGCCAATGCCTTGTCAGTTGACATGACATGTAGAAAATCTTCTCTAGAAATGGGCTTATGATAAAATTTAAGTCGATGTCCATTTACCACAAACGAGACTTGTCCATCGTCAATTGTTTTAATTTTTATAGCTCCATTATCATATACAGTGTCTACCTCATAAGGGCCCAACCAACGGGTGGTAAGTTTGCCTTTGAAGGTTTTGAATCGGGAATCAAACAACAGGGCCCAATCACTAGGTTGGAAGTGCTTCTTCTTAATAAACTTGTCATGCCACATGCTCCTCTGGTTTTGGACTAATATCGTCCATTGGATGGCAGCTTGTCTGATTTCATCCAACTCATTTAGTTCTAGGGCTCGTTGCTTTTGAGCCTCATCAAAGTTCAATCCTAATTCTGCAGCAATACGGAAGGTCCTTACTTGGAATTCTATAGGTAAAAGTACTTGTTTCCCATACACTAGCTCATAAGGGGTATGCTCAGTGGTATTTCTCCATGTAGTCTGATATGCCCACAAAGCCTCTGGGAGCCTATCAGCCCAATCCCGATGATGTAACTGAACATTCTTGGTCAAGATGGCTTCCATGACTTTGTTTGTGGATTCTACCTGACCATTGGCTTGTGGGTGGTATGGATAAGATTTATGGTGTTTAATCCAATATTTCTCTGATAGCTCTTTCATCATCTTGGAAGTAAATTGAGTGCCTTGGTCAGTAACAATTTCACGAGGGACACCGAAGCGAGTAAATATTTCTTCATAGATAAATTTGACAACAGACTTCTCTCTAGCCCTGAATAGGGCTTTTGCCTCTACCCATTTGGTGACATAGTTCGTACAAACCAAAATATAGCTCTTCCTAAGGGACATGGATGAAATTGGTCCTACAAAGTCGAGGGCCCATTTCTCGAAGGGTTCTATCATAACTTGGGCCTGCAAAGTCATTTTTTCGGATGACGCAGGTCTTACTATCCTTTGGAAACTATCACAACTTCTCACATACTTGGCAACATCTTTGAAAATGCTAGGCCAATAGTAACCCGATTGTAACACCTTATATGTTGTATGTTTTTCATAAAAATGGCCACCACGTGGTCCTACATGACAGCTTCATAGTATTTCAGGTACATCATCCTCTCAGACACATCTATGAATAATCAAAACAGGACCTGTGCGAAAAAGATCATGACCAACCCAAGAGTAATTAACACTCTGTGTAATAATTTTCCACTTTTCATGAGGTGACAAATGAGACGGTAACTTCCTAGTGCCTAGATAGTTTTCCATATCCGCAAACCATGGGGTATTGACAATAAGGGAAAAGAGGTGCTCGCCTGGGAAACTATCATCTACAGGGATATCATCATCCTTATTTTTTTATTCGGGAAAGAAAGCCAGCTACTACATTATCCTTTCCAGGTCAGTCAAGCACAATAATATTAAATTCTTGCAATAACAAGAGCCACCTATTCACTCGACCATCAGTTATAGGTTTATTCATGAGGAATCTAATGGAAGAATGGTCGGTGTGTACAAATACTTCATAACCTGTAATGTAATGATGAAATTTGTTAATAGCATGAACAACTACCAAGAATTCGTTCTCAGTGACTGTGTAGTTTAACTCGGCAGGGGACAAGTTCTTTCTTACAAAATAAATGGCATGGGACTGTTGGTCCTCTTTCTTCCCTAATACCCCTCCTATTGCGGTGTCGGAGGCATAAGTGAATATATGAAATGGGAGAGTCCAATTGGGCCCTCTAAGAACTTGTGCCACAAACAGCTTATCTTTCAGGGTTTCAAAGGCATTTTGACATTGCTCAGTCCAAACAAAGTCAACATATTTTATCAATAATCCGAACATAGGTGCAACAAGCTTTGTAAAATTTTCAATAAACCATCGGTAATATCCAGAATGTCCAAGAAATCTTCTCACCTCTTTTTGAGTCTTGGGGGGTGGAATTCTGACAATGACCTCAATCTTTGCAGGATCAACTTTTATCCCTTCAGATGAAACATGATGTTCTAGAACCACTCCTTCAGTTAACAACATTTTTCATTTTTCATGACTTAGAGATAGGTTCATTTCCTAGCATCTGATGAGGACTTTTTCTAAGTTATCTAAGGCTTCCTGGTAATTGTTTCCATAGACTGTGAAGTCATTCATGTAGACCTCCACACAATCATGAATAAGATTGGCAAATATCCCTAATACTGCTCATTAAAAAGTGGCAGGAGCATTACACAATCTGAATGGTAAGACCCTATAGGCATAGGTTCCCCAAGGACAAGTAAAGGTAGTCTTGTCCTGGTCCTCAAGTGCTATAAGAATCTAGTTGTACACAATGTACCCATCTAGAAAGGAGAAATACTTCTTTCCAGACAAGGTATCTAGAACCTGGTCAATGAAAGGGAGAGGAAAATAGTCTTTCAGAGTGGCCTTGTTGAGTTCCCAAAAATCAACACAAATTCTCCATTTCCTGGTCACTTTCTTTGGAACCACTACAAGCGGGGATACCCACTTAATATCGGAGATGGGATAGATAAATCCGACATTTAGCAACTTTTTAATCTCCTCCTTGACTATATATTTGAGTGTTGGGTTCATCCTTCTCTGGGGTTTCCTAACAGGAGTTACTTCCCCCTGGGTATATATGTTATGAATGCATGTATCAAGGTGTATACCCTTCATGTCAGTGTATTCCCAGGCAAATGCTCCTATTTTTTCTTTAAGGATATCTACTAACTGTTTATGTTGGTCTGTATCTAGCCCGAAGTTTATATGTAAAACTTTCCCTGGACTAATCTTGTAGGGCATAGTATAAGACATGGAAGACTCATCTATTTCAAAAATAAAATATGTCGAAGACAAAATGGATGGGTCTAATTTTTCTTGAAATTCTTTCCCAAACAAATACTCAAATTGGGGAAAAGCCTGTGGAAACTCCACACATGTGATAACATAAATGAACTGGTTTAGCACATTTTCTGGTGTATGCTCTTGAAGTGGCCTTGCATGGTCACTAGGCAATACAGGTTCTTCCCAGTATTCATTCTCATATGGACATTCAAGCCACCATAGATTCTCCATAATAGGTTGAGCTGGAGGGTAAATGGTGAGATTCTAGATAGAGAGACCATTCGAGATGGTCATTTCTCCTTCTCTACAACCAATAAATGCATTGGTTCTGGCTAGCCAAGGTCTTCCAAAAATAATAGGGTGGAATTTGGTAGGATCCTTTGAGTGAATGACAAGACAATCTACTGGGTACTCCCATGAGGCTAAAGTAACCATGATATCATCTAAAATTCCTTCAGGTGTAACCCTAGTTTTATCTGCTAATTCCAAAATGGTTGGGGTAGGCCGAAGAAGAGGTTGTAATTGTAATTTTTCCAAGGTATTAGCAGTCATAACATTGATGGATACCCCTAGGTCTATGAGAGTGTTTCTAATGGAGACCTCATTAATAGTTATAGTCACTACGGGGTTCCCTAGGTTCCCATATTTTGCTAGTTTTGGCTACTCTGATATGTATTCGAAAAGTCCTCCTACCAAATGTACTGTAGGAGGGTCCTTTTTCTTCCTACCTGGCTTCTTAATACACAATTCTTTGACTACCTTACTATAGATTGGAATGTCTTTAATATCTTGAAGAAGAGGAATCTTGACACAAATATTTTTCAATTCATTCAAAATGTCAAATTCTGGTCGGGTGGTAGGTTTCTCGATTACCAATCAGTTTGGATAAGGAGGGACCTTCGTAATTTGTAAAGGTTCATTTTGGGGAAGCTTGGGTTCTTGATTCTTCAGGATAATAATATCTTCCCATCTAGTGTCATCTGTGGGTTGTTTGGTGGTTTCTTCTTCTTCTTCTTCCTAGATGACTACTGAAGGTCTCTGTCTATCTAGAACTTTTCCCGATCTTAGTTGAATTTCCTATAATGGAACATGAGTAATAACATACGTCGGGAAGGCCCGCATATCAACATTGTGAAGAGGTTAAGGGGCTTATTATTAGGACTTGGCACTGGTTGTGTCGGTAATAGTGTCAGTCTCGGGGAGCTTTTATTTTGAAATTGTAGCAGTTGTTGTTGTGGGATATGAGGTAAAGGTGGTGGAACAAAACTTGAAAAAATTTGCAGAGTGTTCGGTGGGAAATGAGGATAATGATGGTTGGACATATGGATAGGTGGATCTTAAGGGTTTCCTTGGTTGTGTCCTCCCCTCCATCCTTGAATCCAAGGATGTTGGTACTGAGTAGACCAATTTTGACAACCGGGTGGGTTCCACTGTTGTTGTTGATAATAGCATGGAACTTAAGACTGTAGATCTGGGTATATGGGTTGATTCCTAGGCTACCATGGCCTCCTAGGTGCATAAGAAGACTCCCCAGGATCTCCAATCCTATAGATGGCTAATAAACCAGGCAATTATGGACATTTTTCAGTCACATGGTATTCTCTACAAAAGCCACAAACTGAAATGTTATCTAATGGGCATTCTCTTGAGGAATGCTTCCTCCTGCATCTTGGGCAATATATGCTCATTACTGCATTTTCCTCCTCCGGTTTCTTTTTGATTTTAAGGGTATCAAAATGGGAACCTATTGTTCTTAAGATGTCAGTCTTAAAGTTTACTAAAAGGTTCCCTATCTCTGCTCTCATAATACCATCTGAGCTAACTGGTTTTAAGTTTCTACTGTAAGGATCCCGAACATTCTTCCCTGTTTTGGATCTACTCCTTGAGTAATTTTTAAACATTTCACATATTTCAACAAATGGTTTATGAGAGATGTCACCTGATGCCATCAGGTTAAGCATCTCTAAATATTCTTTTGAAATTCCCTTAAGGAAAATATCCCTAATTGCATCCTCCAGGAGGTCATGGTATTTTGACTTCTGGGAGATATAACCAAATCTTTTCATATAATTTTCAAGGGTCTCGTCTTCTAATTGTTGGATTTTAAAATTTTCATTACGAGACTCTTTGGTCTTGCAGTAGTCTTGGTACTTCTTGAGAAATATGTCTTTCATGGCTTCCCAAGACCTAATATTGGATTCTCCCAACCCCATGAACCATCTTAGTGCAGAGTCTTTGAGGGTGGCAGGAAAGAGTTCTAATTTCTGGGCATCTTGTATGTAGTTGTAGCTCCTATACAAGATGTCAAATTCAAATAGGAAGGTGTCTAGATATTCATTTTTTTTACCAAAAAAGGTAGGCAGTGCTGAGAGAGGAATATTCTTCATGTTGACATTTGGAGTAGTGTCCAAAATAGGAAATTCGAAGGTAGTTTCAGTTTGGTTTCCAGTTTCTTCTTCCTCCCCATGTCTTACATTGTTATGGTCTTCTTGATCATCCATATTGGCTTGATTTCCGAAAAGAGAGTACCTAGGTGGTTTTATCTTTGAATAAAACAAGGTTTCCCTTTGATGGAAAGGCCTTCCTATGGATTGGATGTCTGGGACTCTACTCGAGCCGGTTGAGACTATTGGTGCCAAAGTTTTTATGTCAGTTTCATAGGTAATCACATTAGCTGAACTACCAAACAAAAGATTCACCTGTTCAGGGTCTATGGTGTCCTTAAAATTATGGTCCCTTGGTGGTGGTGTAAAAGAAAAGGTTGTATTGTTTGGTTCCATGGAAGACTCGAGTGGTCTTGCCTCCTATCCTAATATGATTGATGTTTCAATTTCTTGTTCTATAGTGCTCCATGTGTTAGTCTCTTCCGAGACTATTTTAGCTCTTTGAGTTGAGCTAGCTTCTGTTTTTCGGTATCGGTCTGTGGATTTTATAAGCGGAACGTTCCTTCCCCCAAAGAGATCGGAAGGAACCTTGGTTGAAAGGTCTAATTTTGATTTAATGTATCTACCTTGTGGGTCTCTAGGCCTATTCATGAAAGAGAGAAAAAACAAAAAGAAAAAGCTACCATTTGATTCCTAGGTCTATTCATGAAAAATAAAAACAAAAAGTAAAACTACCATTGGGTTTGGGGGAACCTGCCATAGCAGATGCGCAAGTTCTTACCTCTCGTCTTAAAGTTCCCTTGCCACCAAACTAATGCTAAGGTCTAGAAATGATCTAATTCCTAACTACTTCTTACCTTGAGACAACTCCCCGACAACGATGCCAAAAATGATGGGTGTTCTATATGCACTAAAAACACAGTAAAAACCCTCAATTAAATTGTCAACCCAGGGTAAGTAAACTTAAAGTTGTAGAAAAATATATGCCAAAGGTAGAAAGGTTGGTAGGAGTATAGTATAACTAATGAAGGTATCTATCTAAGGCTAATCTACTTAAGAAAAGATATCGAATGAGCAAACCCTACTACGAAATTTAAACCACGTAACCTAAGTAATTTTGGGCCAAGGATCGATGGATAGTTCCTAACAAAGCAGGTAAAACCCTATGTAAAGAAAAGTAGTTCAACAATAAGCAAAGGAAAACTACTAAGCATAATAATCAGCAACTAACAAAAACAAATTGTTTTAACTTGCCAACCTACATTCAATAAGCAACTACCCTATGAAAGCAAATAAATAAACAAGCAAGAAAAAACACCTATCTAACCTATTAAAGCAAATAGACAAGCAAGAAAAGACACCTAACTAACCTACTAAAGAAATAGACAAGTAAGTAAAGACACCTAACTAACCTACTAAAGAAAAAGACGACTATCTAACCTACTAAAGCAAATAGACAAGTAAGAAAAGGAAACTAAATACGACAAGTAATCAAAGTAAAACTTCTCATTGAACAACTATCTAGCCTAAGAGGCAAGTGGACTAAATGCTCAATGAAAAACTATTTCTAATGCATGAAAGGAAATCTAAGAGGCAAGTGGACTAAATGCTTAATGAAAAACTATTTCTAATGCATGAAAGGAAATCTAAGAGGCAGTTGGACTAAATGCTCAATGAAAAACTATTTCTAATGCATGAAAGGAAATCTATTTTTATTGAAAGCAAGAAATGCTACCATTAATTCTTAATCTATGACAAGCAAACTACTATCTCATCTATCAAAGAAAATTATATCTACCCTAAAACAACAAATAAGACTATTTTCTAAACTATGAAAACAAGAAACTATCTATTGTGATCTACGAAAGCAATAAACTATTCTTTAATATATGAAAAACAGGAAAACTATATTTTAACCTATGACAATTCAAATGTAATGTTGGTGGTTGTGTGAATGTCTTCGATGTCGGATAATATCTCGATGGCACTTGACAACAAAGGACAATTCCAATGGTATAAGCTCAACACTAATCTCAATGGAAAAATGAAAGGTATGGATTAAACAACCCAATGAGAATTTAGCCATGACAAAAATAATGTTAAATATCATGCATATTCATGTATAAAACATCAACAACATAACGAGAGCATCATTATACTTCTACACTATGTAAGGAAAACTATATTCAGCCATTAACTAAGAAATATCATTGCATTTTAATTCTAGGAAAGGAAATTGCATAAAATAAAACTATGCTATGTCTATTCTAACCATTCAAACTGCAATAAGGAAATAATTAAAAACAAAAATTAAACTATGATATCAAAAAGTAAATTAACAATCTACATTAACCAACAACTAATTAAATGAGATCTATATAAAACTGAAATAAGCAAGCTTTAATAAAAAACTAGAATTAACTCTATCCATCCATCAAATCCCTGTCAAAGAAAACCCAAATCAAACTCCGTTCTATTATAATTAAACTATGTTTTAAACTTGACTATAAAATCATAAATCAAAGCGTAATCTAACATCTAATTGCATATGGGGTTAGTATCGAAACTTGCAAGTCTGTTCCTAATCTACATGATCAATGCATGCTAACACATCTCATCATCCTAACCTACAAAAGAGAGTCAAAACAATTAAGCTACAACAAACTAGTTAACACAATAAAAAATATGCATGTACAAAAAATAAAAGAGAACAATTAAATTAGGAAATGCATAAACAAACATGAAGATAGTTACCAGAATATTGGTGGTCCCCCCAGAAAGTCGTGGTCACTCTCTAAAAGAACACCAAGAGTTGAACATGATGAATTCACCATTAAAACTTGAAAATGCAGTTCTGGCATAATTCTGGCAATATAAAATATCAAAACAAAGAAAAACAAGTTTGTCTCCAATACACTAGTTCTTCTACTTGGTTAACAATATTTTGACCATCCTAGTGGTATTTATAAGCTTACAGACCAAGTGTTCGACCACATGAGGGTCGAACCACTTCTAATTTCGGTAAATTACAATAAATGATGCCCTAACTGATAAAACAGAGCGAGCCAATAATCAGCCTCTTTGAACAATTGAAACTAAGTTTTCTAGAGCTTAGTAGCTAGAGGGGGCAATCATGAACAAAACCCACATGCCTGATTTTCCCATCACTGGCCGCAAATACCTTAACCGCCAAGTCACCCTGCATTTTTGTGCAATACACAGTGCTGGACAGAGTGTCGGATCAAGTGTCGGAACGAGTACTGGAAGGAGTGTCAGATCAAGTGCCGGAAGAAGAAACGTGGTGCGTTTTTTCCCTGTAACACCAGAAAAACATGAATTAGATCTTGGTAATCATAAAAAATGATGAATTCTAAGTAATACAATCATTAAACATGAATTACACGTACCTTATGACGATCATATCGTTTTATCATAAAATTCTTCAAAAAGCTCCTTTAAAAGATGAAAAACGCATATGTACATGTGGCAAAAGTGTATAATATATGTCATAAAAGTGATCGTATTTTGGGCCCAACATTACCCTCACACTTACAAGTTTGCAGGTCCCACTGTAAACAAAAATAAGTTACCCCTCGGATCTAGGCTTGCTGAGGAGGATCAGCTTTAAAAGCCTCTCCTTCTTGTTGTGAATACTTTGCCTTGTACCTATTATGTTGCTTCAGCTATGCTTAGAGGCTGCGGTTAGATTTAGTCATCTCATCAGCAAATCGTTAAAGGGAGTTCACTTTTGTTTGAAGGAATGCATTTTCATGATGAAGGTGTGCATCTATTGTCTTCCTCTCTTCCAATTGTTGGAGAAGCTAATGGTTTTCCTTTTGTAGCTCCTCTATGGTTGGGGCAAAATTGGTGATCTTTGAGGAAGGCTTAGATCCTTTGAGGGATGTGGACAATCTATCAGTTTTAGGATCTAGAGTGGGCATGGGTGAAGTAGGTGTGATGGGAGATCGGTAAGGTGAGGTAGGTTCAGATCTTGTTTTCCTTAGTGTCTCTAATCCATCTGTAAAAACTTCCCTAAGTTGCTCATGAGGGCTCTCAAGGTGGGAGGACACTTGGATCGGATCCGAGGTAGCTGGAGGTTTTTCATAAGGCTTGGTTCTTGTGCTCCAAGTACTCTTTCGAAAGGGTCCTTTACCAAATCGATTGGCTCCCCTATTGTTTGTGGGAATTATGGGAAAGCCTTGTTGCATTACTTCTTGGAGCTTTTTAGGTGTAGGTTCAAGAGAGAGTGAATGCATTGGGGGGTCAACAATAAGCTTCTTTTGGTCTTTGCTCTTGGTCTTTTTTCCCGATGAAGAAGTAGGGATATCAACAAGCTTTTAGTATTGTTATGGAAAATAGAGGGTTTGTGCAAGGGGGTTTGGAGTTCTTGGAGAGAGAGGTTTGGATGGAGAGATAGTTTTTAAGCTAAGTGGCTTTTTTTCGATCTTAACTATCAAGTGAGGGTTTGCAAATTGGTAGATAAAGGCATCCCAATTTTGCCCCTATTTCTCTAGTTCGGTAAGAACGAGTAGTTTGATAAAGCCATGGTGGAAGAGACTATTGTGGGGGTTAGTCACATTCTTCCTCACTTGAGAGGACATCTTCTCTAAACTTTTGAGAAAATAGAAGGGAAAATTCAATGGTTTGTTGAAAAGAAAATGAGCCAACAATCTGAAATGACAAGCTTTGAAGGTGGAGTATCTACCTTCACATGTAATTAAACTTGTGATGATGATGAGGGGGTTGATAAATTATGCCTTTATGCACTCCTTAGCATACCCTTTTTCTCCTGAAATGCTCTCGAATTCGGGCTTAAACACCCTATTATAACTTTAGCGCGGCAATTGGTGGTTTTTGAACCATCTATCTCCCATTCTTGGGAGTTTTGTTGTTGTAGCAATGGACTCTTATGAAACTTCAAGGGTAAGAGACCCTACATTTGTTGTCTTACCATCAAAATGGAATTCAAATTGCATGGAGAGGCTGTCATCATGGCCCTACAAGCTAGACAAAAATGGCCCCCAGCTTTCACGCAAAAACACTTCTCTGCACATTGCAAATATGGGAATGGAAAACAAGTCTTCATAGGAGAAGGGTTTGTATCTCTTGGGCATTGTGACAGAGGCTAGTTGTACCAGTAAAGGGCGTGATCGATCCAAGAGATGGAATGAACTAGGCATAATCTGAGCATGATTTGAACATGGGATGAATTGGCAAAGGTTGGGCGTGATTCCTTAATGCAGGGGAGAGAAAATGGCAAGGGCGAATTGAGATAATAGAGTGCCCAGCCTGATTTTGAATGCACTCATGGTGGAGTACATTACACACATGTGCGCTCGAGCTACCATGTGTGGGAAATTTGAATTCGATGGAATGCTTTTGGGTAATGTAATGATGCGTGGTTAGATCAATGTCCAAGTCTTTTGACTTAGACATTTGATCATAAACATATGAAGCATCTTTAATCAATGCCTGCAACCAATTCAATTGAATGATTGAGTTCTAGTTACCTGGAATCTAGGACAATTATTGGAGTGTATGGAACTTAGTTTGGAACTTAAAATGACATCTCATACGGCACCTCATATGGTACTTCATCCGTTACCTTTGTGTTAAGTGCATTTTCACCTCTTATAATGGACAGCCTGAAAATTTGAAGTGTTTTTGACAATCACAGTCATTAATTAGCAGAGGAAAAATGTTCCATGCTCACTCAATCTTCTTGCATATGACATATAATGTCAAAAACCTATAATGAACAAGTTATAGCAAGCATAAAAATGTATTTTCAAACCTACAATATGCAGCTTGTAATGAAACGATAAACCGATAAAGAGTGGTTTGTTAAGTAACCAATAAAAATTAGTCTATTAGGTATGTGTTTAGTAATTTATAGCACATAGGAGTTAAGCATTTCAAAAATAACATGACTATCAATGTAATAACCTGTATCATAGAAATAATACAAAAATTATTGCAAAGATCTACTTCTCTAGGCAATGATCATTTGTCAGCTCATGAACCCCTCCCCCACACCTAAGTATTGTGACACCTCACAATCAAAAGTATAGGAAACTAGTCAGTATCCCCCAATAGTCGTATGGGAGAGATAGAGTATTAAGCCCTAATATTGGATCATTACCCCTTAATTGGGGCATATTATATTAGTAATGTTATTTTATTTATGTCGGCTTTAGGCCATTAGTTGTAATTATACCTCCTAGTCTCCTATATATACCAAACAGACATTTTCATTTTGAATCATCTTGCACTTGAACATTTAAGTGGGGTAAAAGGAGGTTTCCCCCTCAAAGAGGCTTATTATCTGAAATTATCTTTTTTTCAAGGCATTGAGTACCTTTTTTGAGGTTTTTCTATGCTATATTGGTATTTGGTTCCTAACATATGGTATCAGAGCTCAAGGTATTGGGGTTTCGCTGCTACATCTAAGACACCTTGTCACTTTCACTATAAATTTTTTTCTACAAAGTTTAATAAGAAACGGATTGGATGATATTTAGTAGATGGATTAAGGTAAGTTGGGTTAAAAATTTAGAGCCTGAGGCCTTATACTTTCGGAGATACATCCCGTACAAGATAGGGTTCTGGAATCATCCTGAAATGAGTCATTGTGGCATTTTCTCTATAAAATATTTTCTGTAATGTTTCAGACCCTGAACTTCAGTAGATATTTACAGAAATTAGCAAGGTATCTTTGGTAAAAATTTCATCTTCTGGGTCATCTTAAATTTGTATATACACCCTATGTAAGATAGGGTATCTGACTAGTCCTATTGACTAGTCTCAAGAAGGTGTTCCAGGTAAAACAATCATAACTTCTTCCTAGAGTATCCAAATTGAGT